>OY735204.1:48956708-49059208 GCA_963457665.1 Thysanoteuthis rhombus | reverse complement strand
ATTGATTAAAAAAAAAAATATGCTCACAATATTCTTTTATGCAGTTAAAAAAGTCGGAATCTTATATTTCATCTCTGTTTTGAATAAATTGAACAAGAATTTCATGCTCCGGTGTAATCTAAAAAATCTACTTTTGTCTTGAAATAATTTTAGCCCATAAGAACCTAACGTGGCACCGATGTTCTTGAAGGTCCTTTTTACTGATTTAAAAAAAATAAATTAATCTCTCAGAGCGCACCAATTGAACGTCCAGGTGCAGTCACGTGACTGTTGGTCAATTTCACTCTCCAGTCTATTCATTTTAGAACATACTAGCAGGGAATCCCAGTATTGCTCGAAAAAAAAAAACAACCGTTTTGCACACTCAGGGAGCATCTTTTAGTATAGTTCAGGTGCTGTAATAGAGCTCCGTGGGAATTTTTGAGCTGACTAATGAAACCAATTGGATATGCTAGGGGTACCATCAATTGGTAAGAATACCTCACGTAGACATCCCTGATGAGCTTCGAAACATTTTAGCGCCATTTTTCATAATGGCGGATTTTCGCCGTGGTGCCTTCGCCCTTTTCATCAAATATGGGCATATTGTATATCGATGGAAAGGAGATTTCATGCCAAGTAAAGTTTAGAGTGGAACCATATGCCAAAGGGCAAATCATTTCGAGCCATCTACAGTCAAATGTCATAAATCCTCGTTTTGAAATAAACCACTGGTATGGACTGATAGCCTTAATATGGGAGAGATGAAAGTCTACGTATTTGATCCAGATTCAGACCACTTCTTCAGTAGCCAATTGCCAACCCTCGCATGAAATCTCACTGAAGCTCACCCAGAACCTTTGTAGACATCGTGTGGGCAGAAAAAGGGCCTATGGGGCTATTGTGTGGTGCGAACAGTTAACTGGGACGTGGTGAGATAATCGTGCATGGATCCCCTCCGAAGTTTCTCGATTTCCTTTGTGGCCTATTGCCTACCTTTTGACGTTATTTTATTGAAATTCACCGAGAACTTTTGGAGATATTTTGTGGTTGTGGACAGTTAGGTCGGTCATAGGGGAGGTAATTGTGCATGGATCTGTTCTGAAATTTCCCGACTAATTTTATTGTTCATTGTCCGACCTTTCACAAGATTTAATTGAAATATAATGTGAACTTTGGAGATAATGAGTGGACAGACAGACGGAAGGAATACAATGTGGTTTTATTGAATATTTTTTGTATATATCATATTTTTGCCTGATCTTTGTAAGTGCTAGTACTAGTGCAGTGTCCATAAAAAGGTGCAGGTTTGGAAGGGGTCGGACTTTATGGCGAATGAAGCAGCCTGCCAGATTGAATCGAGGTTTTAAAAAGACGTAAGTAGCAATCAGTACAACATATATTCTAAAGAGCAAAGGCAAAGAAAATGATTAAACAGAAACTACGAAGAATTATCTGTTATCTTTAATTGTTATTAATTCGTTCTCATTAGATATCTTGCGATAGTCAACTTTGTACAATAGCCAATTATCGGTAAATCACGGTGCACACACACATACACACACACACACACACACACACACTCACTCACTCATAGATTTCTTCAATCATAATGAGATGGTGTAAAAAAGTAATTTTTCAAAGTTGGCAACAACTTTTATTTTATTCATCTGAATGTAAATAAGTGGAAAATATGGGAAACAAGAGTTGGCAGAGGTGCAAAGTAGCTTAGAACTGCTGCCCAACTATAAGAGCGAACGGGTTGACTTAATAGAAGGGATTAAGATTATGCGTGATTAAGAATTAGTAGACCCTTGTGTATTTTTTTTTTAACCAGAAGGGAGTATAAGAGACTAATAGGCCGTACGTAAACGTTAGAAATAAATAGAAGTAGATTAAATATCAGAATGTTTTTAGCACCAGTGAGGTGGGACTGTAGAGTAGATTACAGAAATATGTAGCGCTATCAACAAATGTAAATGATTTTAAAAGAGAATTATGATTTTTACCGCACCACTGTAAATGTTCAAGATATGGTGTAAATGTGATTGTTATGATGCGTACTTCTATAGACTATGACTGTACTTTTTTCACTCTGCGATAAATGTTATAAATGCCAAATTGAATTTCATTCGTGAAATGTGTTTTATATATATATATATATATATATATATATATATATATATATATATATATATATATATAAGAATTACAAGGATATGTACACGGTTAATGTTGACATTTCGCACCTAACGTACTCATTAATATACATATCAATAGCTCTATTTATAATGCTTAATATTGAGTGTTGTTTATAAATATCAACAACGGAAAAAATCTGTTTTCTATTTCTTTCAAGTTGCATTCTTATAAATTGAAAATATATTATGAACTATATATATATATATATATATATATATATATATATATATATATATATATATGGCAGACAATCGATGGACATCACGACTCACAACATGGATCCCCCGAGGTCACATGCGCAACCGAGGCCGGCAAAATGTTAGATGGAGAGACGAGCTAGACAAGTTCAGGAAGTACTGGTTCCGTGACGCCCATGATAGGGAAGTGTGGCGAATCCTGGGGAAGGTTTATGTCCAACGACAGACGCTAAAAGACTGATGATGATGATGATGATATATATATATATATATATATATATATATATATATATATATATATATATATGTGTGTGTGTGTGTGTGTGTGTATATTGTATGTGTACGTGCGCGTGTGTGCGTATGTTTAACACTTTTTAATATTTTAACAAAAATGCAGTGACGATTGGCACAGTTCGACCATCTTTAAGTATTGGACTCTTCCAATTTTTTTCCTGACATCTTTGCCTAATTTTTTCCTTGATTTTTTCTTATTCAGTAGAGAAAATGGTGCGCTACTTGATGTCTTTGATACAATGCAAAGGCAAAATCACTCGTGTGATCCCGTCAATTTTCGTCAGCTAAAGTGAACTCGTTTATAAAGATAAATAATTTGTATGAGTAACTCGATAAAGTTATGACATCAGATATTACTAAGCTATTATTCATGAAGAATGTGAGGAGAGTTGTAAATCTTTGATGCTGATAGGGAAACAAATACGCATGTACACACACGTGCGAGCGCGCGGACGTGCATGCACTCACACATACACACACCTGTACTTACACACATATGCAAAACACACGCACACACGCGCACGGATACACACACGTACGTGCAGACGCATACCTACATGCACACACGCACACACACATGCAAATACATACACGCACACACATGTGCTAATACAAGCACACACATATACGCATACAATCACATACAATTATGCATACATACATGCATATACACATGCACACACATGCATACACACACATACGCACGCGCGTATACGACCTCATACTGCATATACGCATACACCCCACACACACACACTCACACACATAGTTAAACAAACATGCACACACACACACGCACAGATACAAGCACACACACACACGCACAGATACAAGCACACACACGTGTGCGCGCGCACACACATCGTTTTTCTGGTTGAAAGTTGCTCTAACACTCATAATGTTGATCCTCTGCGCATTATTTGCCACCACTGGCGACACTCCATTGCCCTGACGTCCAATTTCCGTATTCAAGGTGCAATGGTACCTGAAAGCAGATTATTGTATTATTTTATGACTCGACAGACAAAGCATAATCTCCACACGAGTAAAAAGAAGAAAAAAAAAGAAAGAGAACTGGGTTAACTATTGATCTTTATAAAAAAAAAAAAAAAGTCTTTCATGACACGTAGAGATGATTAACAAACACGACTCGCGCTAAGAAAGTAACTAAGACATAATCACGTTTAAGTATTTGACCTAATGGCTTCCAAGGAAAAGGCGCATTATGGCTTACAAGTGACAAGGCCAGCAACAAAATTGGCATGAAAATTAGAATTTTTTTTTTTTTTGAATTAATAAATACTTATCAAGTTTTTGTATTTGAGGAGATATTGCGTTGACAGACAGTCAGACGGATGGAAAAAAGGATACGACCGAATACATATACCTCTTGAACTTCGTTGGGGGCAGTAGCAAGTCCCCATAGGGCCACGGTTGAACTACTAAGATGATATTTGGATCAGCACCTTCATCTTGATCACCGCGTTTTGTCCCATACGTTCTCCAGTCTTTTCTAGCCGTTTGTCACATCCAGGAATCGTTGCCGTCGAAAGGATATAGACATTACTTTCAGAAATGAGAAGACATGAAAAGAGGCTTATGGCCCATGACGTATTGGAGAGTTGTAGGAGATGATACATGCCTTTCCTAAGGGCATTAAAGCCAAGTGAGCGCAAGCTGTCGGAGTTTGAACTCGGTTTGCCAATCCTTTTCTCTGTGCCCTTAACCCTCCAACAATTCTTTTCTTTTTCTAATCCTATCTGCTGGACGAATCTTTTTGTTCGGGTCTGTGAATTGTTTCATTCATGCAGTAGCAGAGATTAGCAATAAAAGGGAAGAAAAAGGGGAAAAAGGAAAGAAAAGAAAGAAAAATATGGATAGACTAAGGCAATCTATTCAAAGATTACGGGATGTGGTGTACACCCAACGGAAGGCAGTACAACGCACCGACCGTAACATAGTGATCAACTCTAACAAATATAAGATCCCTTCCTGAAGTTACGTTTTTTTTATTGTAAAATGCGACACCTTCTATCCTCAGCCGACGAAAAAATTTTGCTCCATTGTCTAACGCAGTGGTCACCAACCAGGGTTTGTGAAAATCATTTCTGGGCTTGCGAAAAAAGGGAGTTCCCGACGAGGTTCGTAGGTACGATTTAACAGGAAAGCTTCAAAATTGTTGATATTCGGTAAAACATGCTAATATTACTTGAAGCATTTTGATTTTGACAGAAATGTCATACCATATCTGCTTTTTGGGGATTGTTAAGCAAAAAACATGAAACAAGATAATTGTGTTTGCTTATATCAACTTATATCATTAATTTACAGTGCACTATCTTAACTAATCAAACGTTTTGTTTTAATCGCACAAGACTGAAAAAGTTATTGGAAAGATGTGTTTGTCTCGTATATTCCTTCTATGATCAGGTTTAAGGATTATTCCCGAGTCTCTCTGTAATATTTTGGGTTAGCATCGTGACAAAAGGTTGGAGACCACTGATCTAGCGCTATGTTCCCCAAACTTTTTCAGACTGACCCTTCTTTAGAACAGAAAATGAAATTTCTATTTTTGCCACTGGCTGCCCATCACCATAACTTGTCTTTCAATGACCATCGGCTATTACCATGAATTCCAACAACCCCTTACTGCCCCCTTGATTCCCAAATCCCCTACCAACCTTATGTATTCCATCGCCTTGTACGGCCCCTTTTACTTTCAACGCCCCCTACTACTCCTTCACGGAGGCCACCCTAGCGCCCGAAAGGGAGTGGTAGCACCCACCTTGGGAATCAATGGTCTAGCAAGATAGAGGGTTAATTAATAGATGCTCTGAAAAGTGGACGCCCTCAATTAATGAAGAATCTTGACTTTCATGTATTCATGATAACTTTGAAGCAGCCGTGATCGTCGCACAAAACTTCTTGGCAGGTGTCAGTCGAAGATGATTAAGAAATCAGTTTCATGATGACAGGTTATAAGAACGCAATAAGCTTTACAAACCAAAGCTTCTTAATGCATTACGTGAAGGTTATGTTAGCTAGCTGGCTAGCTAGTACCCCTACGCTGGCTACAATATCAACTGTCCTTGCGCAGGTATCCCATATCCTAAGGTTATGTTGACATATCTATGAGTTTTCTTAAGCCTTTTTGTTGGTGAAGGACAAATGATTAAGAATTTGATTTTGGAACGAAATTTAGCCTGGTGATTAATTCATTCAGACAGGACACATTTAAATGAATTCACATGATACTTATTTTTTCTTTCATTCTGTATTCATCAATATAGTTCAAAATTCTGTGTAACTCTCGATATCTATCTATCTATCTATCTATCTATCTATCTATCTATATATATATATATATATATATATATATATATATATATATATATATATATATATATATGATGAGGCCCGGAGAGGGCAGAAACATGAGCTAGATTCTATAGCGAATCCACATCCTACTATTAATTTCCAGCTCTACTCTAAGACAACTTAACTTCAATAGAAAAAAAAGTTGTATGTATCGAGCACTCTATGAAATAAATCCATGACATATCAGAAATGGCATTATATTATTAGTATATTATTATATTATGTTATACTGCTAGCCTGATCTGTACCATATATATATATATATATATATATATATATATATATATATATATATATATATATATATAATTCAATACTTTTGTAAAATAAACATATATTAATATAAGAAATAGTGTAATCTCGTCTCTGATATGTAATTTAATCCTTATGCATTTTAGTGCATTTTGGCAATTCAGGTAACTTAATCATTATAGATTTAGGCGTATTTAGGCAAAGACGTTTTCTGTAACTTCCGTCCCAAACAGGCGCTGGTTTCGTTAATGGTTGATTCTGGTAGCGACAATTAATGAACGATTGCCAAGATTCGGTTTTTAGATATATTTAGAAAAATGCTTCTTGTTATTTTTCCGTAGATTTCAATGATGTATATTTCGTTTGTGCATAATATGTAAGATGTTCTTACATAAATTTGAATACCAAAATATTTTATTTACAGTGCCTCTTTTTATATAGAACAGAATGTGTGCCTAAATGGTTCCTTTCTTGATTTTGTAGAGAAACAATGGGACAGAAAAAAAGCTGAAAAGCTAAAAAATATTGTACACACAAGCGAGACTAATCAGAAAACTATTTCATGTGCATAATTGGACTGAAGTAGAATTATGTAATTATTAGAACATAAGAATGTATTTCTCATTATCAATTTCAGAATTTTATTGGGATGAAATTTCATTTTACATCCCATATTTGTATTATTCGATATATATATATATATATATATATATATATATATATATATATATATATATATATATATGTGTGTGTGTGTGTGTGTGTGTGTGTGTGTGTGTGTGTGTTTGTATATTTGTGCATATTGTTATGTGCAAAAGCCTCTCTACCACCAGACAAGTCAAACCAGCTGTCTCAACAGCCTGCCACTACCTTTAACTTCCTCTTCATAAGTAGCTTACTGCTTAGAGCGAGACTCTAACTGCAAATAGGGCAGGCAGCCGACATATTACATGGACACGCCGTTTGTACACCTTTTGCCTTGTGGCCAGCTCGCAATATACTTTGGGGGAGAGACCCACGCACGATTTATCTATTATTTGGGGTTTTAGGCAAAACAGGATGAGCAAATCATAAATAAAACTCGAAACAAAGAAGTTGTGGTTTGAAACCGGAAAATTTTAATGAAGGCATCATGAAACGGGAATCGACATACAAGCACGTCAAGAGGGGGGACAAGTCATCAGACACAACACAAAAGTGAAACACAGAGCTCAACCATTAAAGAGACAAACAGTTCAATATTCAAAACAGTTAACATTTAAAACATTTTTACAGGAAAGTGGCTGGCTATATCTTGGGACTGTGTCGATTAACATGTCTTTTTGGTTTTCGTCTCCCGTAATCACAATCCAAAGAGATTAGCTTAGCATTTCCTTATATTTGGGCTCAGTTTAAATCTTACTTCATTTTTCGTTGCTGCTTTGGGGGAGTCAGCCTGAATTCCATTTTATCCAGGATTTTCACTCGCAACTTCAAATGCAACACGCTTCAAACGTTGGTCTCCTCGACAACATAGTAAAAACTCAAATCCTTCCTTCTTAGCCGTGTGTGTGTGTGTGTGTGTGTGTGTGTGTGTGTGTGTGTGTGTGTTCTATAAATTGAAGGATTGGATCGGTTGTGCAAATACCACTAAAGGAATTAAGGAACCCCAGAGAATATGGCAGAGACCAACTTGACACCGAAATTTAGAACAACTCAATGGATATGATAGGATGAAAAATCATTTAATGAAACAAAATTGATAAAAAAAATGGAATTTAATTTTGAAATTGGAGACTACACAGAGGAAAATTCATAGAATAATGAGTCGCATGAAAAAACTAAAGTTATAAGGATAGACTAGAAAAATGACTAAATCGCTGTGGTGTTCCTAGGGTTAGTGTCAACCGAGGCGATAACACAGCTTATCATCCCCTTCCCAGGATATCTGGAATTTCGGTGATCTTTTCGCTGTAGAGGTATACGTACACCAAAAAATACACAAAATTTCCTTTTCACATAAAAATCTGAAGGGAAGTTCTATTCATGGGTGCTTCTACCTAATAAAATTTCCTCTCAGGGGGTTTGAATGTTGAATAGATATAATGTCATCCCTCTGATATTGTCACCGGGGAGGGCTGACCCCCCCCCCCTGTCAGTAAGTCACTGCTGCATTGTTTTAGAGGAGGACTAAAAGGGACTTAATAGAATCTTTCAAGATAATAAATGGCTTTACAAATCACGGAATTCTAATTTTTGATGAGTCAGATAGGATGGGAAATTTACAGGCTAGTTTTTTACAAACACAAAATCGCAAAAATAAATTAGTTTTTCCTCTCAAATAATTTTGATACACTTAAATCGTTTATCGTCTCATTAAAAAGTAGTACAAGTATTTAAAGAATAACTTGGACAAATTTAGATCATCTGGGATAGAAAATAAATTAACATCGTAAATTTTTGAGTTGACAGCTGAAATACACAGAAGAATTTATGAAAAATAAATAAGTAGATGTTTATTGCTTTTCCATACTGGTAAGCTTGTATTTAAAAAAAATAAGTTTCATGTATTTTTATAACTTGAATTAATGTATATTTTAATGTTGAATAAGTGTTTCTACTGTAAATTGTTCACGAAGATGACCACAGAGGCATTTTGACAAATAAAGTGTTTGGAATAAATAGAACAAAATTTAATTTATTATTACAAACCATTTTTGAATAGACCATTAAAAAAACACTTATAATTTTAGTATTTTTCTTTTTCCCTAATGGCGTTACTGGGACACTGAAAGCAACCAACAAAAACATTCAGCAAATAACCAACAGCAAACGCTGAATTTAACGGTGAATATTATTCATTATTCATTTCACGAAAATGCTCTAGACAGCCGAAACAAGTGTAGTAATAATTGCAAAAATCCGATATGTTCATGAACGGTTTTTTTTTTCATTTATTTTTCTTTTCGATGGATTTGAATAATTTTTCAGTTATATATACGTATACATAGTGTGTGTATTAAGTTGACAATAAGTAAAGTAGTTTTATTCAAATTAAATTCATCATATTAAGTGGTTTCACCTTTGAAATTTTCGCTTTTTTTTTTCAAGTAACAATGTCTGGTGATATTATAACGCGTGGACAAAAACGCCAAGTATTTGAAATTACGAAGAAACCGCAAAGTAAAAAAAGATGCATTTATTTAAAAACAGGAGGGGTCATGAACAAACGTCATAGAGGATTCTCAGGGTTAAGTTTTATGCTATTGAATGGTCAGTAACTGCGTGTGTATGGTTATTTCTAATGAGAAAATTAGGTGTTCAACCTATTTCAAATTGAATATGATCATGTTTGCTGAATCTTATTTTATGCTGTTTCGACATTAATTTGGATAGGTGAGGGAATTGTTGAAAAATCCTGGTCTTTGTTCTACTGTTCAACATTCTAATACTAATGCAGGTTCTATACATCTTTTTGTTCTATTCTGCTTTTTCTTGATCAATTGAGCCTTTCTCAGGTCGAAATCATAGCCCATTTTATCTCGATGATTAACAAGAACATTGAGTCTATCAGACGACTTCAATGTTCTCCGATGTTCGTAGATGCGTTTTCTCAGAGATCCGGAAGTCTCACTAGTATATTTCCTGTGGCAGTCTTTACAGGGAATTACGTAAAAATAAGCTTCAAAGTTATCTTTTCCATGTGGCCTCTTGAGTACGGTTTTAATCAATTTGGACGCTGTAGACACAACCTGTACATCCATACTTGCTAAAATCTTTTTGATTTGGTTGTTTATTAAATTAGTTGGTAGAATGGTGCGCCTTTTATTGTCAGTATTATTCATTTTTGTATCATCCTTTTGGTTTCTGTAAATGTATGCTTTTCTTCTGGAATAGTATATAAAACGATATGGGTAGTAGAGATTCTCAAGAGACTTTTCGATGTATTTCATCTCTTCCTCTAAATACTGGGGGCTGCAGATTCTTACTACTCTCTTTGATAATGCCTGATTTTTTATTATCGTTATGGGAGTAGAAATTTAGGTAATAATTTTGTTAGTTCATTTACAGTAAAGGCTTAATTCTAAATTGCTGATGGTTCTATGTAATAGTATATTTAGGGAAGGTAAAATTTTGTCGTTTACTTTTTCGTGTGTGAATTCTATTGTAGGCTCTACATCTATCATATTTACTAATTCTGTTTTCTGTGGGTATAATATCAAGGTATCATCAACATAATGAAAATATTTAGCTGTTTTGGATATTATATCTTGAAAGGACCCGATTCGATGGATTCTCGAAAAAGGCAAACTATGGCACCACTTACAGGTGATCCCATAGGTAATCCAAATGTTTGTTTGTGAAATATGTTATTGAATTATCCGAAAAAAACAATGGTTGGTGAAAAGAGATATATTTATAATGTTGATTATAGGTAGTAATTGTTTAGCTTTTGATTTTTGTAGGTGTTTTTTGAGAAAATTTAGACATTTTTACTTGAATGTTTGTGAATAAGGATCCAATAATCAGTAGTTTTCTTCAATGATTTGTAAAATCTTTTTAGTTTCATAGTCTATGATTTTTTGTCAATTTTTCTTGATTATTATCACTTTCTAATATATATACATGAAACAATATCTGCAAATTAGTATGTTGAATTGCATAATTTATGGGGTTTTTTTCTGACCGAGTGCTGTTATAATCTCAAAGTTGAAGCGGATTGGTCCATGTGAAATAGATTAACACAGCTAAAAAATGAAGAACGTCACAGAATCGCCAGACTTTTGAAACTAAAATAAAAGAAAACTAGTGATTGTCGCCAAAATAGTGAATCGTAGTAGCGATTCACTATCACCCATCTTTTTTTTTCTTTGATACAGATTGAAGAGGTTCACCGAATCGAAGGGGTTATCCAACTAAATAGAGTTAATGCCTACGGGACCAAGAAACTAAAGTTAATGCCTGCAGGGCCACAATTTTCAGTCGACGTAAATCAAAACAGTGAAAAAAAACAGAACGAAAACTTGAAGACAGGATTTAGGTAATGAACCAATTTATAATGATTCTGTCGGATCATACATAGCCATTTCTTAATACATTACCGTCGCGTTGAAGAGAAACGAATCAGAGCAGATAAAGACCGAGAATAAACGAGATGAGAATTTGGAGTGAAAACATTTATATTAATCTTTGCACCACCGGCGGCAATGAAGCAGCTACCCTATCGGTGTCGGGTTCGATTCCTGCAACAGCCTCATTTTCTTTATTTTTTCATTCTATTTACGTTGTTCAAGCCAAATGATACATTAATCATGTGAAGACGAGAGATCATTTGGTATAAGTGTTCCTGTATCATATAACGCAATTTATTATCATATATATATATATCATCATCAACCATCATAAGTTCACTGACAAAGGCCTTTCCCATTTCCTTCCATGACGACTGTAACTGTGCTATCCTCTGCCATGTCTTACCGGCAAAATCATCATCATCAGTCTTTTAACGTCCGTCGTTGAACATAGACTTTCCCCAGGATTTACCACATTTCTCTATCATGGGCGTCGTAGAGCCAGTTTTTTCTGAATTTGTCTAGTTCAACTCTCCATCTTATACTCTGTCGGTCTCGGTTTCGCATGTGGTCTCTGGGGATCCACGTTGTCTTTCATTCTCGTAACATGATCAGCCCATTGCCATTTGAGTTTTCTAATGGATTCCAAGATGTTTCTAACTCCCGTTTTCTTTCTGATATGTTGTGCTGTCTTGCGATCCCTCCATGTGAGGTTGAGCATGATTCTCTCATGCGCACGTGGCATGTTTCTCAGTTTGCGGATCTGTCTCTTGGTTAGGTTCCATGTTTCATCTCCATAAGTGACTATCAGGGGGATGCATTGGTTGTATACACTTCTTTTTAGAATAATTGGGATCGTCTTGTTTTTTGAAGGTTGAGCTTGCTTTGCCGAAAGCTAGCCATCCTAAGGTGATTCTCCGCTTGATTTCTTCTTCTTTCGTGAAGCGTGACCAGGAATGGAGATGGTAAGATCTTCGGGGGTGGAGTTATCTTTGTTGTGATTGGGTGAGGTGGGACCGTGTCTTCAGTTGTTAGTGGATGGCCAAGTCAAAATTTGGGATGAGAGAGTTCGTATATCTGTCATCAGCTATCTTTATTGGATAGGGGATAGGAATGAACGTGAGGGAGGGGGTTAGAGAGTGTTCCAGCCTCTTTTCCACGAGGGGAATATGTGTCTTGAGTGTGTGCGCGCCTATGTGAATCAGTGTGTATACGTGAGTCTTGGGATAGGGTGCCTATGAGTCATGTGCGTATTTTGTATCTATTCCATGTCAGTAGGAGCAGTGGGTTGCCGTACGTAGTATGAGCGAGCCAATCAAGTTTTCGGGTCATAAAGTATGCGTTCCAGTGCATACATGGCCGATCAAACACGCGTTCATACACTACCTGTTCCAACATACGGGTGTACACGTGTGTATGTTGGATCGACCATACATTTAAAGAAAGCTGACACAGAAAACGCAGGGTACAATGACAGATGAACAGAGGGACCAATCTAGAAATCACACGAACACAAAGTAATACCTCAAACACACGCACATTTTTATGTATCTTTTTTTTTTAATAACAATGTATTACTGATTTTTTTTTATTACTATAAATCGAACGAATAAAAATATTACTCGGAAGTTAGGTAATTTAAAAAGAGGGTTGGAAGGGAGGTGGGGAAAGAAAGATTGGGAGTATACAGAGGGGGTAGGAATACAGAGAGTTGAGAGAAAAAATATAATGCGGATCAAGTATGGAATAAGTGATATTTTCTGGAACCAGTTTTGTGTTGAATCCTCTTCTCCAGACTCCTGTAATTATTTTGGATTTTCACATGACTTCCAGGTATTTATCGTGGATTTATAGTTGTGTAGAATCGTTTTTCATCCAAATATGTATCAAAACTCTTTGAAAGAATTCGCATATTTTGAACACACAATTTAATTTGGTATTCTATTCCATATCATCATTATGGAGACATTGAAAATATATTGTATATCTAGCCTGGCTCTTTGTTGGTACATTTTCTTGTTGTTTCCGCTGTTTCCTATTCTTTGTGTATTTTCTCTCCACTTTTCGATGATGTTACTAACCCTCTTCCATAATTTCCGTTCATGATCTCACACACTTCTATCATGTCTCCTTTTACTCTTCTAAGACTAATAGTCGGTAGCTTCGGTTTACGGAGGCGCTCTTCATGAGTTAGATTAGCCATTCCATTTGCTTCGTTACTCTCCTTCGAATTCCTTCTATTAACTCAATGTGTTTCGTTTTGTGTGGTACCCAAACTGAACTTGCATACTGTAGGTGGGTTCGAACTAAAGATTTGTACAGAAGCACAAACGTTCCCTTGTCCCTGTGCTGGATTAATACGGAGCCCAGTCACTGATCCTTGTGTGAACTCAGATATTTCTTTATGTCACCCTGATAACTGATCATTTATCGCTACTTGCTCTATCTTCATACTTAGATAGTAACGAGTCCACTGGATAGTATGTTCTTAGATTCCATATGATTCCAAGTTGTTTATTAGTCTTTCGTGTGGCACTGTGTCAAAAGCTTTGAGGTAATCCATATATATATATATATATATATATATATATATATATATATATATATATATATATATATATATATATATATATATATATATATATATATTGTTAGCCCATTATCTAAAGCTTCCATCCATTCATTGGGTACTTGCAGTAATTGTGAAGCAGTGGAATTGAAACTGAACGCATTTTGAGTCTGTACCGGATGACGTCACCTCTACACAAAAATGAATAAAATCGTTTCAGAAACGTCAGATTCGTTATTTCAAGAAAAAGAGTAATAGGAAAAGAGTAATTGATATAAAATATAGGCTTAGCTTATGGAGTTTTTGCTATAACATCATCATCAGCCTTTTTGAGTCCATTGCTGGCCACAGGCCTCTCCCATTTCCTCCAAAGCAGTAACTTCATTTTCATTCTGATTGTATTGTTTACATAGAACAAGCGTTTTAAGCCAACGTTCGTTTCGATTTATTATCATTATCATTATTGTTATTATTTTTTGTACATGTCACTTTCATATTTCGTTCTATTTCTAACTAACGTTTTCTTTAAATTTGATATATTGTAATTTTTACGTCAGAATGACGTTCAGGAGGAGACGTGATAGTGATGCGGGGAAAAAAGAATAATTTGAAAAAACGAACGTTCGATTCGTTGGCGTTTACTTCCTTAACGTGCTTGAAAAATGTAAAGAAATCGAAACAATTAGTCAAACTTAAGCGAGTTTACTAATAAATGCATAAAAATATTATCATCACATCATTCTCTCCAGGTGTTAACATTATGATTTAAAAACAAGTTTAATGATCGCAATTAAATTTCCATTATGTGCAGAGCTATGGATTTCCATTCTGAGCGAAGCTCCAGAGATTCTCCATTCACCAGAAATCTCGTAATTTCTCGTAACAGTGGTGATTTATTTTGTCAGTGAAAATACTTCTTGTCATAAAGAGCCTCACTATGACTCGACTCTCTTGATTTTTTTCTGGATGACTTCTGAACAAATCGTATTTTGTTTGTTTATGCGCTTTGGGGAGAAAATATCAATTGAAAGTTTTTTTAAACTAATATATTTCACCCAGAAACAAGACGTCAGATTTCATAGGAAAATGCTAAAGTTTCAAAGTTGTCATAAAAAGCATCTAAAAATTAAGACGAAGGCAAAAAATAGTCAAAACAATTCTAAAACTTTGTGTCACAATAATTCATCCACTATTGAAAATCAAGTTAAATTTAAAATCAATTAAACAAATCGGATTTGTTTATGTTTGTATGACTGGCGACGTAGAGGTGACGTCATCCCGTGAAGACACAAAATGTGCTCTTTTTCAATTCGGTCAATTCTGGGGTGCTCATTTCGTATTTGATCAGGTAATGTAATGAGAAGGTACATGGGGAGGGGGTAAACAGAAACTTATGAAGTTTACTGAGAGGGTAGGACGATTTCGCATATGAAACTAATCCATGTTTGTGTAACATTTAGATAAAATCATAGACCGGCATCGAGGTCTGGGGAAGGTAAAGGACATCACGAGAAGATGCACACTAAGAATGAAAGAAGAGCAGAAGTACGAGATAACAGATACTCTCAGTTGTCAACAACCATGAAATTCAGACGGGTCTAGCAAGTAGATAGATAAAACCTAAAATGAGTTCTGTGCCTTGGTTAGGATTAACGGTCATTGGTCAGACCGTATGTTTATAGCTATGTACAGAGACGTGAAATTGTTTATAATTAATTTACATGAACTAAAAATCTTAATCTAAAATGGCGTGCTGCTTCCAGTGAGTAAGATAGATTATTAATTTCACCGAATGTTACAACATGATATGAAGGTAGGTGTGTACATTGCCTTTCGGATAGCAAGTAGAACCTTCATGGTAATTAAGCCAGTTCCTGGGGGCGTAGAACATACAGTAGGTTTCATTACTTACAAAACATTTGACGTCATGAACAAACGTCACAATATATCTGGTATTTTGCTACCCTCCTCTATAATGGTCCCCTCTCTCTCTCTCTCTCTCTCTCTCTCTCTCTCTCTCTCTCTCTCTCTCTCTCTCTCTCTCCCAATTAATCTATATAGTTTACTTTTATTTACTCTATTTAATATTGAGAGTGTGTATAAGTTGTTTTTGTTTTCAATTTCTTTTTCAGGAACCATTTTGATGCGTAGCATTTTTATCTAAATTTCTGAGTTTTTCATCTTAAATAAGACATTACGTTTACGACAGTCAGATTTTGAAGATATTCTAGTGAGCTTGGCTTAGTCTGACACTAGGCTGCAATTGTGGAGCACCTAATGGGGATCCAACTCACTACGTAGTAGTAACTTGGAAGCACTCGGAGACCGCTCATCTCCGCTATAGTCACAAAAAAACTCCAAGCTTTTCATAGCTTCGGGCAAGGTCTCCAGGAAAAGTTTTATAAGGCTACGTAAAGCTGCCCCCTCCCCGGGACATTACACAAACACCGTCGTCCTTTACCCATCCCGTTTTCATCACATAATTTCTCCCCCCAAAAATTAATTGAAAATTTCTTGAAGGATAGGTCATAGTCGAAGGAAGGATTGATCTATTTTCTTTCGGGGTTGGATTTTTACTGTTACCTCCCCCCATCCCCCCATAAGAAAGAAAATAGATCAATCATAAAACACCTCATATATATATATATATATATTCAGGAAATACTGGCTCCGCGACGCCCATGATAGAGAATTGTGGCGAATCCTGGGGAAGCTCTATGTCCAACGACGGGCGTCAAAAGACTGATGATGATGAATTTTCAAGAGCATTTTCTTTCTTCTTCCTCAATTGTGGTCCAATTTTTTTACGTACACGTTTGCTTTTTGCTATTGCTTCTTTCATTAATCCTCTTTTCCTGTCATTTCTTATTGTTCACAGCCAGGCCAGTCAATGGGGTTTAGCGGGGAATGCGAGCCTCTGGCTTGCGTTGTTGAGCGTAGTGCAAAGATCGGTCCTCTGCCAGGCTTTTCGCGTGATCTTCAGCTGCTTACGGTACCTGGAATTCCCAGTTGATCACCTATCTAGGTACTGACCAGGCCCGTTGTTTAACTTGGTTGATCGCACGAGAACAGGTGTAACCAATCTGAACAATGTCCAACATTAAAACCCTTGAAAACCAGAAAGAAATTTTGAAGTTTCGATTAAGATATAAGTGTAAGAAAACAGCAACAAACGAAATATGATGAAAAAGTGAAGAGAGGATTGAAGATCAGCAGAGGTGCAGCAGATAGTTTGGAAACCCATCGGGCTTAGCTCCTTAAGAGCCCCCTCCAACATTCAAAGAGATCTGAAAGAAAATTTGCAATGGATAGACATTAGCAATCAATTGATAAATGAAAAACAACTCTTGAGGCTCAATTATTACTTATCAGTTACCGTGTGTACAAATATATCCTCGTTATTGTAAATTGTCTGGAGAAATGCTGTGGATAAACGACTTCATCATTTATAAAGCTTATGGGGGCTTTCCCTACATTGAGGGTCCGAAGGGGGAAGGACCGTTTTCAAAAAAACATGAAAAACATTGCAACAATTATTGAGAGATTACGGCCAAATCTCATTGTATCTACGACGCAGAATCACAACGAACATTTCCTCTCATTTAATCTATCTCTACATCATCCTATTAAGCAAACAAAAAAAAAAAGGAAAGAAAAGTGAAGAAAAGAAAAGAAAAGAAAGAGTACAAAAAAGCAAGAAAGATACTGTAAACGATTTCTGTTGTCAGATGAAAAAAGACTAGAAGTAAACATTATCTGTTCGCCTGTGACACTTGCTCATCGCCTGGCTTTGTTTATTTCTGTGTTTTTACTTGACGAAGTGCAGGTGAATAATATACTACACGTCAAGGCATTGCTGTGCAAATTAATCTAAATATAAGCTGGGAAAAATACATTTGATTATAATAGGACCTTGGACAGAGTGGTATTGGAAAGAACGTAAAATTTTTTGAACGAATTGACCCCACTATAAACTCATACCTATACACTCATGCATTTGCTCGCATAGAAAACCTCTCTTACACGTCAGACATTTTAAAGAACCTGTGAAACGGAAGAAACACCGAAGAACATACCTTTTTCGAAAATCAATAAACAGGCTTAGCTCAGCCCGGTTAACCGCGTGCCGCGAGATGCATTAAGCAATGATTTTGTTTCGATGTATCGAACGATCTGTGATTGGTGACCTTAGTATATTCAGCAACCGTGAGTTTTCACGGCTTCAACTGCCCAGCTATTTAACCATGGCTGGAAGGGGGAGCATTAGTGTGACGTGAATGCGAACTGTGTTACATTCTCTGCGTGGTTAACCGCAAGGCCGCCCGCAAGCGAGGTTCCATTATTCTAAGAATAATGTAAATAAACATAAAAATAACAACAAGATTAACCGCATTTCTTGTTTGTTTATCAATTTTCTTATACCCCCGAGTGTGTTTGTTTTTCGGACTTATTTTCATCTCTCTCTCTCTCCCCCTCTCTCTCTCTCTCTCTCTCTCTCTCTGTCTATAGCAAGTCATATCTCTGGGTACATTACTGTTTGCGAAGATCAGTTGTTGCAGCGCCGGTCTGACTGGTCTAATTCCTTCGAGTCCCCATAAAATGTCACCTTGTATCATACTTGACATAGTCCAAGTAAGATGCATCATCATTATTCACAAACACACACACACACACACACACACACACACACACACACACACACACACTCCCAAAGACGCACGCACACAAGCACATTGATCATAAAAAACAAAATTTTATTGGCACAAATCACAATGTAAAACGTGAATTTGAAAATCTGATTAGAAAAGGCACAACGATGCTCCAAAAGATCACACACATGCACACGCACATGTACTCACATGCGCGTGCACGTGCACACACATCAACGCATATATATGGCAGGGAGTGTCATGACCTCTCTCTGCCCCGCTCTTGTCCAACCATCCGATGGCTTGATAAAATGTCTCAAGGATGCCATCAGAGTACGCATGCTGACCCATGTCCATTGCCGAAAGCGTCTTCAATGGACACGTGTGCGTCGGAAATGGAAAGGTCCACAGTTCCGATGAGTCTTTTTTTCTCCTGATTGTTTGGGCAATGTTCTCCTGGGAAACATTGGGTCTTATCATTCATACAGGAGGTACTTTGAAGCGTACCACCTACCTCTACATCGTTGAAGACTAGGTACACCTATTCATAGTCGTCTATGATGACAGTAGCATCTTTAGCTGGAAAATACATCCTGCCCCCTATTGTATGGGAATGGTTTCAGGAACATGAGAAGAAAAAAAATTCCACTGCATATATAGTCAGAGAGAGAGAGAGAGAGAGACCAGTGCCGGATTAACTATGTAGCAGATGCAGTGTATTCTACGGGCCCTGCAATTTCAGGCGCCCGCGCAAAATGCTTGCAAGCAATAAATTCAAATTCAATGGTACTTTGTTACAATAGTACTATACTGGCCTCAACTTTTATGAACGACTGGATGCTCAAGATTAGCGACTTTTATTACTGAAATGTTAGACATATTTGTCGTTTTACTTCGCTGCGTAAAAAATGAAAAAAAAAAATTTTGCAAGTAAAAATGTATGTTTTTGTATCTATGCATATTTTTTTAACTCGGGGTCGCTTGATAACATATGCTACAGGGTCCTGCAAAAGCTTAATCTAGCCCTTATGCACTCATAAAGCCAAAGACGGAACTTTATCAAAGGTAGAAATGTGAAGAACATATTTGCCTCTCTGCAGATATCAAACTTGTCGGTAAAGCAGACAGTTTTCGGCAAGCACTCTTATTATTTCCGATGAAAGGACATCTTAAAATAAACCGAATGCGTGCTTTTATGAAACTTTAGCGGCTTGTTGATATTGTTGTTTAGTAAACAAAGCCAACATAAGCTGGCTAGTTGCCAAATACACATCAAGACAGGCTTCTTTCCAAAGCGGATGTTGTATTGAATCATTGTAGCCATGATCACCGACCCAACCAAACAACAAGCGAGGCGGCGAGACATTCTTCCATTTTCACTGGGTCATTTTCGTTGTGTCAATGCTTCCGGACACAGTATTTAGCTTAGAGCCTTGCAAATTCGCAAGAATTCTTCGAAAAATGATTTCTGGATTTTGTCGATTTACAAATAATTTCTTATCAAATTTTTGTGTTTTTAAAATTCAGACGCGACATTTAGCCAAGAATCTTGCTAATTCGCAATGAATACTCCCTTCAAGAATTTTCTGAAATAGTTTTTGAGTTTTGAGGAATTCAGAAAAAAAGAATTATGGATTTTTTAATAATTTTTTTAAAACTTAAAAAAATATATTTTCAGCAATACCGGATACAAGTGCATGTGTGTGTATGTGTGTGTGTGTGTGTGTGTGTGTGTGTTTAGCCCTCGGGGTACAGCCGATTTACCAGTTGATTAGAGTCTGGGGACTTGAGGTCTGTCTGTGCCTCGAGTGTTTAATGGTTGATACGACGCTACTTATCTCCATATCTGTCGATCATTTCAAATTATCCAGATGTGGCGGATCAACCATTAGGTTTAGTAGGCTTAATCCTACGGGCCTAGAAGGGAAGGGGCCTGAAAGAGGAAAAAAATCATTCATCCGACGTCACAGTAACTTTATTTCACTCAACGAGGGGCGGAGCTCAGGGGTAAGGCCAGGGGAGCCTGACTAAAAGACAGCCTAGGAGCTGGGGTAGTAGATTATCCACCACAGCAGATAATATTGCTACTATCCAAAATATGCGTATCAAAATATGTTCATTTGGTTGCTCTCCAAGTGTCTCTCTGTGTGTCACGTTCCATTTTGAAGAAAATAGTATTTGCTGCCTGTTTGCGATTATTATTCACGTGAGTGATATTTTGAACTAAGCTCGGATCAGTCGACATCATAAACAAAAACATCGGATCATAATCCGCTCCAGTAGATAATTGGTCATTTTTTTTTCCAGATGTAGTGTATCCTATGATGGTATGATGTCCTATCAGATCAAGATATAGGTACATCGATGATTAAGAAGATAACCAAGAATAATGAGCTTCAAAAGTAACCCAGATTCTACAAATCATTCAACTTCAAGTGACCAGGATGTTGCTCCTTAAACATCCCGAATCTTCAATGCAACTGTCAATTGAGTTACAACCAGTAATCAAACAATATGCCTCTTTTAGACCCGTCTGATTAACTGTATCGTGAAACAGTATTTTATAAAGCATTATTGTATTGTGAAGTTGGACTTCTAAACCATTATTGTATTGTGAAGTTTTATTTCTAAATCATAACTGTATTGTGAAGTTGTATTTCCAAACCATTATTGTATTGAAAAATTGTATTTCCAAACCATTATTGTATAGTAAAATTGTATTTCTAAACTACTGTTGTACACTCTAACCATTATTTCTAATTTTGACAACTATTTTTTCTTCATCTTAATTAGTTTTTTTTTTTTTTTTTTCATCACAACTCAACTCGGTTAGTCAACCTACGCCAGTGAGTAAACAGCCCCAGTCGGAAATAAAGAATAAACTCCCGACGAGGATTTAATTTACGCCCCTTTAGCATAGAAAAGCATCATAAAGGCCCAGCTGCTATTGAACGTCTGAACTACGGGAACTTGACAGCTTGGCAGAAAATAAAAACTAAACCTGTCTTTCATTGCCGATTTCCCCGGTACCTGATGAATAGGGAAAAAAAGAAAAAGATAAAAGAACTGATTATGATGAAAAAAGTATTCAAAATTGATGATAATTTTTTACGATACTTAAAAAAAATAACCGAGACATTCCTGTTTTCAAGTTTCTTTTCTAACTCTCTCGTGTAAGAAGATTTTATGTATTAAGCCTGTTGAATGTAACTAAGATATGCCAGTATTGCCAATTTAGATGAGTGGATTTTCTTATCAGTTTTTTCGAATCTGGATTCCAAAGTTTGAAAATGTGTATATTCGTCCATGTACGGATCAATGCGTGAATATACACTCACTCCCATACACCAACATGAGAGTAAGGCGCCTATCGTAGAGCGGTAGTAAGTCTTGCATGCCATTACTTGTGTCATGATTTTGATCCTCATTGGGCTCTCCACTTCTGTAGATTATAGCCTGCCATAAGCGTGCGTGGGTGCTACGCAGAGTTCCAAATCATGGCAATCATTTACTTCTCATATTTTCAGTTGGCTTCCGAAGTCATAACCAAATGGTAAAGAAGTTCTCCTAAACGCCAAACGCTTTTGATGAACTCTACTGCCATCACCAAGAAGTGTTGGAAGGTTGGAATATATATATATATATATATATATATATATATATATATATATATATATATATTAGCATGAATAATAACGTGTATAGATGAAAAAAAGGTAAATAAAGTTAAATGTCCGCCGTCTTTTAATCCCATTTCATCAACCGAGACTAATTGATTTGTTGATCCGGTTTAAGCAGTGAAGAGATTGAGAGGAACTGCGTGTGTGTGTGTGTGTCTGTCTGTCTGTTAGTGAGAGAAAGAAAATTTTTGCAGATGTAACAAAAACTTTCAAGCCCACCAAACATACAGAAGGAAGTTGTTTGGGATTCTCGTGATAAAAAATATTTTTCATTGCCAATGGCCATATTGTTGAAAATTACTTTTTTTGTGTGTAGTGACAAAAGAAGACATGAGTTTAAAAGCTAACTGATGTCGTTTCCCCTACGTTGAGGTGAAACCCATTTTCTGAGCTTCGAAAATGTTAAGCTTTTTAAACGTAGTACTGTTAGTTGACTGATTGCACGAGCAATAAACCTTAAAGGCACTTCAATGATTTAACTACCTTTGTGCAGAAGATCATGTTGGTAACTTAGGTATCAATATAATAATTAAAAAATCGAGTCAGGTTATAAAACGAAATCTATTACTATCTCTTCTAATTTTCTTATCTTATGCATCGTGTGTATCTATTATATTGGTTCTGGGCGTTATTTTGTAAACATTGCAAAAGGCCAAGGATGAGCAGAGCGTTGAACAGAGGATTGATCTTTTAGTTACATAGTTTAGAATCAAAGTGTCAATATTGAAATTAATCTATTGTGTCTTTGAATATAAATTCAACCCAGGTTTTCAAAGGACTTTTTAAAAAAAATCTGTAACCCCGTACAGATGAATTGATTATCGCTGTGTCAAGGGTGAGAAAGCCTTTAGGCTGGTTTAAAATAAGTTGTCTGTCTCCTAAACTAATTATTGACCATAGCAAGAGAGCCAAGTTTGCTCAACTATTGGCCCATAACAGGAAGGAGAAGATATGGATTCATATTTTGCCGGTAGGTATTGGTCCAAAGTGTGTCGGCCAGTTTGAACCTGATTCACCGATTCCATTCTCAATGTTGGTAACGATTCGGCCGTTCCGCACCTCCTTTAGGAATTGCTTCATTGAATCTCATTATCTCTTTCCTGTTCATCTTCGTTATTCTAAGCATGCATGAACAAAAGACTATTTCTAGGGGTATGTATATAGATATATGTAAAAAGGCTGCCTGCCGTTGAGATAGGTCTAGTAAGATAGTCACTTTTATGAAGAAAAAAATGAGACTACGACCCACATCAGAAGTGACTGCAACAAGTTGGCTCAAAAGGAATACAAAAGCAGACACGATAGAGTAGGGACAGACATACACTTGGAATTGTGCAAACGAACTGGATTTGACAATGCAAACAAATGACATCAATACGAACCAGAAATAAAAATAATGAGGTACTCCAGGACTTCGAGACACAGACCGACAAACCCAATCCGACATGAGAACTGGACCTGATAGTTGCAAGCAAAGAGAATAGAACCTGTTAGATCGAAGACGTGGCTGCGCCAGCGTACCACAGGATGAAGACGAGAGGAAGCGATAAATAGGGGAAATGCCAATACACTGATCGGGAATCGAGAAAGTTTTTGAACATGATGGTTTGGGTCATGCCCACAATACTTGGTACACTTGAAACTATGTAAAGAAATATTAGAATCAAGATTGGATGAATTAGAAATTCAAGGAACTATTGAGACTGTTGGACCACAGCGGCACTGAAGTCTGTGAGAATATTCAGGAAGGTACCGGAGATTTGAAGAGACTGGCTGTGACTTAATCTCCAGCAAAAACCACCGGACATCTGGTTTTTAACAAGGAAATGCATTAGATAATAGCAAATACCGCCTCTCTGGAAAAGGTGATAAGACTATAAACCACATCACCAGTGAATGTAGCAAACTAGCCCAGATGGAGTAGTAGAACAAATGCAACAGGGTAGCAACAATCGTACACTAAGGACTACACAAACGACTAAGATTCGGTCATGCAGGTAAATGTTACCAGCACAAACCAGGGACTGTCCTGGGAAGTAGAAACTATCAATTACTCTGGGATTTTGACCTACCAACTGTCCGACTCATCTGGTATCTATTGCAAATGCGTAAAAAATCTGAATTCTTTCTTGTTGAACATAAACATATTGTAATTGCAAAGTTATTAGAATTTTTGGACGATATGGACGAAACAAAAAAAAAGATCATTCTCGAAAGAATAGCGATAATCTTTATTGATTCTTTAGCTTGAACCTGAATATAATCCGTATTGATCATTTGTCGTCGTTCAAACGTTTTTCAAGGTAGCAAAGAACGTGACCCAGAATTTTGTCTATGTACTAAATGTAAATGAGCCATGTTTTCTGAGACTATAGTCTGCTGGATTAAATAAGTGAATACGATCATCTTATTCACTGATTCTCATGCAATGCCCAGGAAGTATATTTTTAGCATTTTCTTTAAATTCAAAGATTTAATTTGTGTCCATCATAAAATGTATCCAAAAAAGCGTGGCTTGACCACAGACCATCACAGAGCTGTGTCCAAAAAACATCTCAGATCTAAACATGGTCGAATGAAAGTAACACATGTAATCTAGTCACGTAATTTAAGTGTACATTATGAGAACCGGGCTTTAATCATGAAAAAAGTATACAGAGCGACCAGCAAGCAGCAAACTGTAATGAAGATGTAAATGAGCATGTGTTAGGGAAGGGGAGATTTCACTCGAGTTCTGCTCCCTACCTCACTGTGCGGTCGAGAGTGGCCAGACGAAATGAGTTTCTCATCTGACTGAAGAAGAAACTCTATCTCTTGTTCAACATCTCATTCTCTCTCCATTATACATCCGACCGAAGCGAAAACTCTCAATCACAACGACAGATGTCTGAGTTGAATTTCAACATCCCTATTTATAATGAAGAAGATCACCTGCTAACGAAAGGAGGAATATTTCATGATATTGGTATTATCTTGAAATTTATCATTAGATGAAGTATTGTCAACCATTATCATTTTTTGGCTAGCAGTTCTTTCATTATAAATATATCGTTCTTTTCATTTCTTTTTGCCACAATCCAGTTCAGGAGGCTGGAGTTAACTTCGTTTTTCCACCATAACAACAAGAACAAGCCTTACTTAATTTGAAGGAGTGAACTCTTCACCGTTTATCTGTCCCGTCGTATTAAACCAAACCGATATATGAAATTTACATTTCCCTATCCTGATTTGAAGTTACGACCAAGTGATCGGTAAGCGGTTCTCATACTGACTGAGCCACACTGACAAGTCTTACAAAACTGCCCATAATGTGTGATAATTTTTAATTCATTTTATTATACAATACAAAAATTGCTGCAATCGTCTCAAGTTGAAATAAAGTGGAGTTTGTCCGTGAAGCAGCCAGGCTTGTCATTTTAGGAATGTGTTTTGAACAATTTTGCTTTGCAAACTTATGTAAACTATTTTATTTGTCAATTTCTATGGAGATGAGGCTTTCATCTCCTTTGGTAATTTCATGGAAAAACTATGGCATTGCATTGGGTGTGGTTAAAAGGAGTGTTCAATGAAATGGGGTATCATGTTGAACTTATTCCCCAAGATCAACGTGAATACCTGTGGCGACAGTGATGGTCATAAAAAAGATATTTTTGGGGGAAACGTATTGTAAGGTGAGGAAACACAATACTCATATAATAGTCAATGAGCTGAAGGAAAAGAAAAATAGTCGACAGACCAGACGATTCGCCACTAGGATTTAGAGTAGGTAGCATCCTAAGACAGTATTCTTGCTCTTCCACTACTACAGCTTTATACAGTACATTCAAACTGGCGTTAATGCATTTAAAACCGGCCCGTATATGACTTGAAAATATCATTGCAAAACTTATATATATATAAGCTTATGCAGTGCTCTTCCATAGGAAGAGAGTACTCTGGTGGATGGGGAATATATTTGCGTAAATCAATATATCGCTTAAATTCAACCTTACTGACCGTCCAGTTCCGTGGAGCGGAGGTAGGATACCGCCCTCTGGGTCTGAAGTGAAGGTTACAATCCTGCCTCGTAATACTGGATGGGGTAATGGAATGTCTATAGCCACACTGAACTGAAGAGTTGTAATACAACGAAACAGCTGTCTGTGGATGACACAAAATATATATATATATATATATATATATACTTTGTGTCATTTAAGTCACTTATTTCTCAATATCTGTTAATGTAATTCATGTAACTTTCCTCGGTGTTTTTTCATTGAATTTGGTATTATGTTGTTTTTTTTTTCAGACTTTGGTATTATGGTACTATGTGTAAATTCTTTGTTGTTGGGATCATCAGTTAGCTGTTTACCATGTAACCGTTTCGGAGATTTAGAAACAAAACAGTTACATTAACATTGCTCCTCGGCATTGCTAATCTAACACCACATCCTTTTCTGTGATGATTTTGATATATACTTTATGTCATACTACAGTAGTAGTTTGTTATTTTATAGAGAGAATAGTATAAGGAAGTTATTTTATACTCCAGATCTATTTACGTAGGTTACCTAAAAACGTATTTGACGATGAGGGATCAATAAGTATGACAACAGACGTGACTAGTTTTTGTATCACTTAGTCATAGCATTTTCACCCACGTGGTATTATATCTGATGCATCGTTTTTAAACTCAGACTGTATGCAAACCAACTTATATCATCTTTAAGAATACGAATTTCACTGTGAAACTTCCATTAAGAATTGTCACACTGAAAGAAACACATAGGGTAGATATAGACCGAGTATAGCAAGATGGGAATTTTGAGTTGGGACAGTTATTTTGGACCTTTTCATTGCCGGCAGCTGTTTAGCTCAATGGTAAGAGCAACGTTACATTAAAGCGGCTGCCCTATAGGCCAAAAGATCGATTCCTGCTGCAGCCCCATTTTTAAAAAATCATTTATTCTATTTACGTTGTCTTGGCCAAATAGTGCATTCACCACGTAATAACGGGTGATCATTTCAAATATGTTTCTATATATTATAACGTAATTTATAATCAATTAATGTGTGTGTGTGTGTGTGTGTATCTAGTTTGAGGCTATTTAACCGACTAGTTTGGTAACCCTTCCAAATAACAATATTAGTCAGCCTTTTCAATGTTCTTGATTGATTCTGAACTAATCTTTAACAGGTTAGAAAAACTATGCTCTACGCTACGGACTTATTGATTTACCTACGTATAATAAAAAAAAAAATCAAAAAATCAACCAGACAAATTTTTTTTCTGGAATTATGAGGATAAAGGTAGTGGGGAGGTAAGTAACACTAATGATCTTGATTCGTAAACTAAAATCGCCTTTTCTTCTCACTTAACCCATAAAACCTCCTAAATCCAATTAATAGCTTATCTTGACAGATGAAAAAAAAATCTGATGCAATAAATGCGACATTTTTCAACATGGATCAGGGTTGCCATTTGGGCCACACTGTGAGAGATTTTTTATTTATTCCATGAGTAAGTCCCTAACTTTTCTGAGTCAACAGCTGGGCGCATGACACAGAATTTTATCACACACATACAAACACTACAGGAAATCAATTTTAGTTCTGTACATAAGTCAGAGATTTTTTTTTTACTTTTAGCTCTTTCCATTTCATACTTGCTTAAGCATTGTCTCTTTTTAAAAATTTTTTAACAACATCGAAAGTACAATGTTATGAAAAAGGATTTACAATGTGCTTATTGATTTTTTGAACATTACCGAGAGGGAAAACAATTATAATTGTTTTGTATGTTTTTTTTTTAATTCTTCAGTTAAGAGACACTTTTTCATAATTTGTTGGAAACACATTTAGCAAAAAACAACAGAGAATCAAGGGTGGTCCACAAATAGGGGACGATTATCAAGCAAGCCTAGCACACCATTAGTACAGGGTGATGATTCCGTCCCTCACTGGATGTCATACAACTAGAATCTTATTCCAGGCTAAATTAAACTTGATAAATACCTATAGAGTGTACAACCAATGCATTCTCCCGATAGTCAATTATGGAGCTGAAACATGGAACCTAACCAAGAGATAGACTCGCAAACTGGGAAGCATGCAACGTGCACGTGAGAGAATCATGCTCAACCTTGCAAGTATACACAGTATATCAAGAAGAAAACGGGAGCCCAAGACATCATAGAAACTATTTTAAAAAAAACTTGAATGGCAATGGACAGGCCATGTTGTAAGAATGACAGAAAACCGCGGGACATCACGACTCACAACATGGATCCTCAGAGATCACATGTAAAACTGAGGCCGGCAGAATACGAGATGGGCAGATGAACTGGACAAATTCAGAAAATACTGGCTCTGTGACGCCCATGATAGAGAATTGTGGCAAATACCGGGGAAGGTCTATGGCCAACGACGGACGTTAAAAGACTGATGATGTTGATGATGATGATGAAATACTTATACCACTAACAGTCTTCTAAGATTATTTTGAAACAACAAAAACAACACAGAATAAAGGATGCTTCGTCGTCATGTGTCAGTCACACCAGGAATAAAAATGGAAAATAAGAAAATTGATGAATTAAACAGAATAAAAAATAATCAAAATAAGGAAATTCCCTAATGTGAAGTCAGATTTTCATTATTTCAAGATGAAACTTTACTTTGAAGGGCGCCGATGTCTTGCCCAAACACCAGCCACCTTAAGGCCTGTCTCACTTGGAACCAATATACTCTTTTCATTGGGATAAAGAAGAAATGCTTCCAATCTCGTGTTTAGTGTTATTGTTGATTATCCTTCTACTGCAACTGCGTGGAGAACTCTTTGAAAAATTGATTGACTTATAAAGTTGGTGTTTTACTACGTACGCTCAAGATGAACACTGCTGAAAACAGTTATGGATTATGCATTGTAACGATACCATTTGAAACTGTGATGATCTGTAAAGAAAATTCGAGTGTGGTCCTAGAGAAAAACTGATTCCAGAATGGCCGATGAACGATATACTGACATAATAGCTGTTCTGTTATAAACATAATTGACAGTTTTAGCATTTGTGGTAGCGATTCCCGAAGAGTGTGTTACTGAGCGCCACGATTAGATCGCAGAGCTACCGAGAGATATTAGAAAATTTCAGTTATTTCTGGCAATCGTAATTCAGCGAAAAAAAAAATATTTGCCTCCATGGAATTAACTGGTTTCTTAGGGCGCCATGGTTAGATCGCTGGGGTCACCGCGGGATTTTGAAAATTTCAAGAATTCCAGGCAATCGTAACTCAAGGAAAATAGAATTTGTCTACACAGAATTAACCGATTTTCGAATATAACTGGACGATGATTATGCTCTGATAAGTAATAGAGTTATGCAAATCCTAACTCCATTTGCGACAACTCTTCCCTTCAAAGCTGGTGTTCGATGGTAACTGTTATAAAAAGTAAGTGTTATGCAAAGATCAACGTTGAACAAGTAATGGAGATAGCCGTCTCCAGTTTGATACTAAGATTTGAGAAACTGTGTGGTGAGCAACAGGCTCAACACGCAACTAGTAATTATGATTGTTGTAAGAGGAAACAAATTCATAACTTTTTTTTTCGAATTTGAATTACACGATTCATCATTTTTACCTGACTAACCTAACCTGACCACGTGAATGTTTTTGTTAAGTACTTTCTGTCTCTGGGCACCGTGAAAAGATCTTAATTCACTGATTGGATAATAGGGAATTACGTTATTTGAAAGAAAATGGGCTTTTTGTTTTCATAATTCCACGGACAAAACATATTGCCGGATACTGAAGAGTGCATTGGACACGACAGTTGACATTCACCGGATATATATATATATATATATATATATATATATATATATATATATATATATATATATATATATATTGATGTCATTTTTTCCGTTCATCGTAAAGAATATTAATGAAGAACATGAAAAATATTACCACATTGTCCCTGGCCAAAATTGTATTATCCGGTGATTTTCCATCCATATCGACGTTTTAAAACAATAATTCAAGTGATTGTTTTACTTATTCGAATATTTTTTTGCATTCTTTCGGTTCCTCATAAGGATGCACAAAACGACAAAAATATTTTTGTGTTTGTAAAAAGCAACGGGCAGTAAAAGCTCTTTCGGTACAAAGTAGGAGAGATGGACCCTCGATTAATCGATGTTAAAAAGTGTGCACAAACGAAAGGAAATGAGAGAATTAATGAAAGAAAAAAGAATTTGGATAATCCGCTGTAACCATGAAAAATATGAAATATTAACATATCAATTATTGATTATATGGATATAGATATAAATAAATGATTAATAATCTAGAAATGATATTGTTAAATATAAAAAAAATATCAAGATAAATAATAGTAAGATAAATGTAGATGCTACATATTGAATTAAATAAACCAGGCTAATTTTTTTACGATCTCGGGTAAATACCGCTCCAGAAAATAAACAAAAAAGCTGACACTTTTAGCTGAAAATCTTCCTTTGTACACAGAAAGTTTCATGGGTGTTTTTTGTAAAATTTAGACTTTTTTTTTACAGTCTCGGAAAAAAACATCCTCTATTTTGTCTCAAACCCACTATAAACTAACCAGTGTTGTCCCTCTTACTCTCCAATCCTATCTGAAAACGATATGAAATAGCGATGTGCAAATAAGCTAATTTTCAGCAGCATTTAAGTGGCAACTGAACGAAGCCGTGCAAAAAAAATGTGTCTAATTTAGCATGAATTTCCAATGTATCTCCTGCAAAACATAGTTTAGGGATTGATTTTCAAGAATTAACTTGCAAATAACCTGCTCCAGGGCATCATTAATGAACACGCAGTCATTAAGTGAATTATCAAATAATATATGCTTGTTCTATTTTATGCTTGATGGATTGCAGTCAACAGAGCATTTGAGTCAATTATGACGATGGTTAAAAGTCATGTAGACACAAAATGAAATCATATCTTTTCAGCAAACAATGTTTATTCATTTGAAATTATACGACAGTAATTAAGCTAGGTGTATGGAATCAGTTTTTTTTTCTTTTTTTTAATAAGATTTAAATAAGGAGATAAAACCGAAAATTGCTCCCCAATCGAATCTTGACCGTTGTTTTTTCCACAGCGAATGGTGTTTAGCTGACGATGGCCCAAACGAACAGGAATCTGTCGGTTTTCTGAAAATCTTTTGATTGTGCCATGAAGATTGAAACGAAGTGTTTTTAGTTTCAAACAAATATGATGGATTTGGGTCTGAGCAGATCATTCACTATCTTATGAAATACATATTTAAGGAGGAACCTAATACTCCTGGTTCCAGTGCACTCGTCACAGCAAGGCAGTTTTAGCTAATGCATCAGAGTGGGGGAATCCGTCAAAAATATTTTGTAAACTAGCTGAGCGACGCTCTGGGTATGCAGTTATATATCTTGAACCATTTGAATTCCATGTCATGAAAGAAGAATTTCATTTGGCCAGTTGAACTGCCTGTTTTCTTGATTGTAACTGTATTCATTTATCTATTGATACCTCAACACCTCAACAATGTATAAGATTCAACATAAGATTGTTTTTTTCAATGCAGTTTTATATTATTTTAGCTGCAAGGAAAAACGCATGTTTAAACCAATACGACTCAAACGTGGACATAAACTTGAACAAAAATTACATTCTGAAAATTGTATTCCTGAACACTTCTTTCCAGTTCATGTTCCTCATGACGAGGTATGAAAAATAAAACTGTGGCGACAGAAAATATCAATGCTTTCAAAGCAATGCTTCATAAAATTCTCAGACAATGATATGTTCAACTACAACTTCAGCAATTGAAATATAATCAGTAATAAGCATCGAATATCTCAGCAAAGCGTGCGTGACACTGATATCAACAGATCATGTTTAGAAGAAGCAAAAAGATTAAGAGAAACTTCAATACCCACCCTATACCACCTCAATACCCACTCAAGGTAATTGCAGGTAGAAATGAAGGTGAAAATTGGAGGTAAATATGGCAATTCAAAATGAATGAAAAGTACACTTAAAGCACCTTGACCGCAAATTAATTACAGACATCAAGGAAAGACCTATTTTTTTCAATACAATAGGTAACTACACTCTGGGGAACGGATCTTCTAAGACAAGCATCTCGCATCATAGACGGTGAAGAGTCAGTGTGTCTTCTTTTATATTGTTTACTCTTTGTTTCATCATGATTGTGTTATTACATTGCGCACAATGGGTGGATATATTACTATCAATAAAGACACAATGATACAGTGTTGCCAAACAGTTGGAGACATTTCTGGCTAAATACAAGTCCGAAAATGGCCGAATACCGAATTTGTTTATAAAAGCAATTATCTATTATCTATTTTTATTAGATGGAGTATTGCAAATCATTAAGTATCAATTCATTTCCTTATCAGTACCACTATTTACCTTCATCTTGATTTTCCAGTTGCCTTCTTATCAACTTCATGAAGAGGTTCGGGATATTGAAGTTGCGTTTGTAAAAAAAAAGAAAAACAACCAAAAAATTAAGATGAAGGTAAATAGTACTATAAAAAGATATTGATAATAATGATTACTAAAGTAGACCACTGCATTTCCCTGGGACACAGAGTCTCTGTGAAAAAGAATAAATCGACTGAAGGATGACCCTAAGTTGGCAAGCTCCCAGTGGAGAAAACCCAACATTCAAGGAAAAAATGATCCCATAAGTTTCGACGAGAAAGGTCTACGACTACTATGTCCTCCCAACAGACACCAGTGAAGGAGGGACTTGGAACAGAAGCAAAAGACTGGCTCTCCAATTAAGAACCATGCGACAAACACAAGGACCATACTTAACATCACATGGAGAGACCACTAAACAGCGCTTTATTTTAGAGAAAAAATAGTCAGTCAGAGATATAGAAGCCATCAGAAAACTCAAATGGCAATAGGCAAACCATGTCGCAAGAATGTAAGACAACTGCTTTACATCACAACTCACGACGTGAATCCTCAGAGATCATAGGAGAAATTGTAGCCGACAAAAAATAAGATGTCGTGACGATTTGGTCACGGTTACGAGATATTCGCACCACGACGCCCACGATCGAGGAGTCTGGCGGATCTTGGGGAAGGTATATTTCCAATGAAGGACGTTAAAAGGCTGCTGCTGCTGCTGATGATGATGATGATGATGATGATAAAGGTAAAACATTGCAATACTGAAGTACTCACCAAGAATTTATTACAAAATACAAATGCAAAAAGTCAAAATAGCCAAAGATTTAGATACGGCCAAAACAAAATGCTTTCCAATAAGACCACATTTTTTTGACTTGGCCATAAAAATGGCCAAAATGGCAACTCGCAGCGAAGAATGTATAAAATGTGGAGGTTCATAGAGGCTACTTGTCAAGTGACTTTATTGAAAATCCGACCTCTTTTACAAAGTTGGTTAACAAACAGTAGACGAGATTGTAAATGAAGAGAAACACAAAAAGAACTGCGCAGTTTTGTATTACGTTTTTATCAGGCTTTGTTTACAAGTAAATCAAGAGAACAAAATTCTCTACGCACTCTATTTTTATCTCACTTGCAAAAGATTGACAAATTATTCCCTTTATCATCAATCCAATTTAATCATTTCTTTGATATATATATAATTATAAATTGCATTATATTTATCAATCATTTGGCCTAGACAACGTTGCCAAGGCCAAATGATACATTCACCGTGTAATAACGGAAGATCATTTCAAATGGAGTTTCAATATAATACAACGCAATTTACAATCATTCTGTCGGATCATATATCCATTTCTTAATGATATACACACCTATGTATATATTTACAAAAGACTGCTGAATTTACAAACGGACAAATCAACCTGTAAGGCGGAACACAAACCTCCCAATAACGTTCTAAATAGAGGTCCGAATAAATCGGACCATTTCCCTGAAGAAACAAAAAGCGCAGAAACCTAAACGTGTTCGTGTAGCAAATCTATAATTTCACCATATTTATAGCTCTAATCCAAGTCGATGTTTTTGTATCAAACACTTTATGAAATAAATCGTATATTGAATTGTTGATTTATATATATATATATATATATATATATATATATGCTCTTACCATTGAGCTGAGCAGTCGCCAGTAATGCAAAGGCACTAGTAAGTGCTTCCAACGCATAGTGTCATCTCGTTTATTCTCAGTCTATTTGCATCTTTCAATGCGACACTTATGTAATGGATATATCTGATCCGACATATATAAATATATAGTTTCTCTTATTTTGCTCATCAGTTATTAACCACGTAACAGTTTCGTGGATTTGAAAACAAACCAGCTATATCAACATGACACCCTAGCAGTGTTTGATCAAACGCCAGCCCCCTTCCAGCCATGATTTTAATGTATAGCTTATGTCATACTATATGTAGCTTGTTATCTTTGTTATCTTATATAAGGCATTATCATAATGAATTTTATATGGATGTTATTTCATACCACACATTATTTTGGACGTTAAAATGCTGCTGCTGCTGCTGCTGCTGCTGCTGCTGCTGATGATGATGATGATGATGATGATGATGATGATGAAACATTGCAATCATGAGGTATTTGCCAAGAAATTATTACAAAATACGACTGCAAAAAGTCAAAAGGACCCAAAATCTAGCTAATAATAAACAAATAATACCAATTAATCTAATGAACAAATAAAACTATTGTAATGCTCCCAAAGTAATATACATATGTATATATATATATACAAAATTTTATGAAAATAAAAACATAACTAAATTAAATATCTGAGTTAGATACATTACAAAAACACCAGCACACTTTCTCTTTCTTTCTCCTTCTCTCATTCGTCTATTTACCTGAAAAAATTTGGAAAGAGTACACACCTGAGAATTCTCCGAAATATTTCCTGGAAATTATCCATTTCTACCATAAATAGCAAGAATTCCAATAAAAGGCCCAAAGTTCTAAGAAAACAACCCCCTATTCTTCAGGGGAATCCAGGAGATAACATGTCAGTACGGCGAAAATCCCTCAAATGAATAAAAGGTGTTCATAACTATGCAATGGCTCAATCACAAGCCAAGTACCTTGATCAAAGACTTTCACTTTGCACCAGAAAAAGACTCTACCTTAATTACTCAATAAACAAAATCATATCTCTCATATGATTATAATTCATGTACATCAATAAGTAGTGTAGCACTTCTACGTGAGAAATCTCCGTCGGATATTCCTCAGTGATTTGTCTCTCTCTAACTTACAAGTCTTTTTCACCTTACTCAGCTGAATGATACACCTACGATCCCTTCTTGGTAGCGAGCACGCACCTTATTTTATCTGGGGGAATCTTCTGATACTATACTATAAATCTCATCTTAATGAAGTCAACAACAAAATAGAACATAGAAACCCCCACTCTATGTGTTCAAACAAAAGTAAAACAAACATCGTAGAAGGATCGAAAGCAAAAGCAGCAAATTGTAATGTGACCTGAGTTAACAAACCTTGATGAAATAAAATCGTATGATGCTTGCAAAGTAAATAATTAAAAATCACTCCAACAGTCACATTTCAAATCATAGTGGAAGTTTTTTTGCTTTAAAGTTAACAACTTTTGATAAACAAATGTCAGGCCCAGCCACATTATCTATCTGATAAAATGAATAATGGGGAACGAAGGTATGCCACTGTTATTGACAAAATTTGATCGATATATATATATATATATATATATATATATATATATATATATATATATATATATATATATATATATATATATATATATATATATATATATATATATATATACTTATATTTGAACCCTCTGTCTATTAGTGTACTTTCTAGTTTGTCCGCGCCTCTTTCACGCAAGAAGTACAAAGCCTATTGATATTTTGCACAAACAATCTCTAAACTTTTGACAAAGGTTATGTGTGTTTTGAGTAAAAATTCAGCACCTATGAAATAGAAATTTGGCTTAGGAGTGCATCTTTCCATAGTACAGGTTATAAAAAAGTGAAATGTTGACCTTAGAGGTCATTTCAGTTGCCACGTGGTAATTTCTGGCCATTAGCCAAGTTTTTGGCAACAATTTTCGATTTAGGATGCTGAAATTTAGCTTATAGGTATATTTCCTCGCGAAAACTGTTACAGGTTATGCCAGGTTGACCTTGGAAGTCATTCGAGTTCACCAGAGTTTTATATCTGGTGATTTCTAGCCAGCTTTCAAAGTTGTTGGCCACAAGTTCAAAACTACCAATGAAAAAAGGGATTTTTGCAATGAATGCATCATATTGCCTTAGACATTTTTATTGAACGCAATTATTTCATCAGATTACCCCAGTCTCTTATCTTAACCTGCGAGACATTACCTGTTTACCTTTTGTCCTTTGGAAAGTCAAATTCGAGGATATCAGCGGTCCTTTCGTAACTGATCAAATGGGCAAAAAACCTTCTCTCGGCAAGGGTCAGTGTGCCCAATTAGTAACATTTCATAATGAAGGCTATTCGGAACGCCAAATTAGTGCAACATATGGTATTAATGAAACTGCAATTCATCATGTCCATCTTAAAATTCACGGTATTTACAGTGACAAGAAGAGGAGACCAATATCAGAGATGATCATTTGATGAAAAGGACTGCTGTGCGTCCTTCAACCTGATCGATTAAAATCATGCAGGTCGCTTCATTGGCAAAGGGCACAAACGTGAGTAAAATGACTGTTTTGCACCGTTAGGGCAATGAACTTGGGCTGGAATCATATCTATATATCTCCGCGCGTAAACCAAGATTGACAGAGTCTTCACTGACTGCCTCGAGATAGATGATCTTCAGAAACCTACTCAGGGAAAATAAAAGGAATCAAAATAGACGGCGAATATCGGGGTAACCTCAGATTTGCGGACGACGTCTCCCTTTTCGTAGAAAACCTATACAACATCCAACTAATGCTAGATGAACTAAATGAATAATAGCAAAAGAGTCGGTCTACACATGAACTTACGCAAAACAAAGGTTATGTGCAACAATCAAATCGGAAATAAGGAGACAACAATCAAAATCAAAGACGTAAAACTGGATAGAGTTGACCACTACATCTACCTAGGACAAAGAATCTCCATGAAACCTCAGAAGAAGAGAAAATCAAGCGAAGAATCACCCTAGGATGGAAAGCCTTTGGTAGAGCAAGCTCAACCTTCAAAAGCAAGAAGATCTTATTAATACTAAATAGAAGGGTATTCAACCAATGCATCTTCCCGGTAGCTTTGGAGCTGAAACGTGGAACCTAACCAAGAGACTGACCTGCACACTGAGAAGCATGCAACGTGCACATGAAAGAATCATGCTAAACCTCACGTGGAGAGATCACAAGACAGCCCAATAAATCAAGGAAAAAAACAGGGGTCTAAGACATCATAGAAACTATTAACAAATTCAAATGGCAATGGGCTTGTCATGTTACAAGAATGGCAGGCAACTGATGGAAATCACGACACAACTTGGATCCCCAGAAATCACATGCGAAACCAAGGCCGGCTGAATACAAGATGGAGATACTAACTGGACAAATTCAGAAAGTAATGGCTCTGCAACGCCCCGATAGAGTGCGGAGAGTCCAGGGGAAGGTCTATGTCAAACGACGGACGTTGAAAGACTGATTTTGTAATGATGATAGCCAAGCGGTTAACATTTGCTGAAAGACATCAGCATTGGACCGCTGAAAATTGAAGTAAAGTGTTGTTCATCGAAGAGTCAACCATACAGTAGATCGTTGTGTGGAAACAAAACCTGCATGGACCACCAAAAGAGCAATACGACAAAAAGTACACGATTTCAACAGTGAAACCCCTACCTAGCCAGATGATTTGCGATACTGTTGGGTTGTATTTACTGTTCTCAGGCTATATCGTGATTTGTCAAAGGTACGTTGAACTTCTAAGGACAAACTAGAAATCTGTATGACCATTCATTCATGAATGCAAAATATTCATGAAAGACGCCGTGCCCCATATCCAAGATTGCAACGACCTTTCTCAACAAGCAGAAAGTGACAACCCTTGAATGGCTTGGAATCAGCCCCAAACTCGACCTGATTGAGAACTAGTAGTGGGCCGTTGTGGAAAAAAAGTCAAATTGTCACTATGCCGGGCCGTCTACTGGCTGTCATCAAAAACAACGAAGGACAAATACCAAGAAATAAACTTTACGGACTGTACATTTATCAGTAAGTATATCTTATGTCATTTGTAAAATAAATACACTACTTCGGTGGTTATATATATATTGGCGTTTTTGGGAAGCTCTCTCTCTCTCTCTCTCTCTCTCTCTATATATATATATATATATATATATATATATATATATTCCTGTATGAATGATAGCATAGGATAATGTTGGTGGAAAGCTGTCATAACCAATATTTGAAAAAAAAATTGAATAAAACAGGGAGGTGTTCTGGTGCCTGCACTCTATTTTGCCATGATTTTTCGCATGGCGCTCAAGGACAGTAATCATGGTGTCTATATTTACCATCACACTTCTGACAATGTGTTCAAAATCAGGCGATTTACATGAAAAACAAGTTACTTGTATCTTTGGTAAGAGAAATGTTTCTAATAATACTCATCAGCCAGGAACAGAATTTTTTCCCTCAAAGTTGCATAGTGTTATCTATTGATGTACCTCAGTTCATATGGACTTTTGCTAAATTCACTCAAGAGTCTTATGCAATTCGCAAATAAATATTCATCTCGGTGTGTTTATATCTAGCAATCCATCTAATTTCATATCTCAGTCTTCCTCTGAGTTTGTATATCTATCTATCTATCCATCTATCTATCTATCTATCTCAATCTGTTTTTGCCAATCTGCCCATGCTTGTTTTCAATTAGTCTGCTAATATTCACTGAAACTTAACAGGATCAGGAGTTCCATTCAGCTTTTCTGATTCTGCCAATTTTCCCGATGGATACGATCTCTCGTAGCAATTTTTTCCCCGCAATGTTTGAAAGATCAGAAGTTTCAAGGCTGATACTGTTACCAGAAGTATTCATATAAAATAAATCCAATTACACGGCTTCTTAAGCATTCTGCTTCACGCGTACTTCTATATGACATTCTCTAACGTACATACACCTACGTAGAGACAGAAGAAAGGATAACCACTGGTGCAGACAGTCAACAGTTTCGTGCACGAGGGATAGCAAACGCAGTAGAAGAAGACAAGATGCAAAGATGAGACAGAATGATTTGCCGATAAGACATTGCAGAGGTTAGCGTAGTCAGGGTCGAGATAGAAAGAGGTAAGGAAGGTGAATAAAAATGTTGTTTTTCATTACCACGAATGCAGCATTAGTTGAATAAGTCAAGACATCTAACAAGCCCAAAGAATTTTATGAAAACCCCAATACATGTTTATTTTTCTCGCTATTTGATCTTCTATCATTTAATCTCATTCTCTGGCAGTGATTGATACCAACTTGACAAATATTTCACCCCCATTCAAAGGCTGAAACGTTTTGTTTCGCTGGAAAAATTACTAGTACTTATAGAAAAATAGCCGTTTACATTAAACATCTCATGAAACGTTAAACATTTCGGGAACCAGACTTGACAACGGAAACATGATCAAAAGCGTAAGCACACTCGCAGTGAGATATTGAATGCTTGCCGAAAACTGGATAAGGGGGGGGGGTCAGAAACTTCGATAAAAAGAATGAAGACATTGTTGATCATGTATAAAGCCTTGAACCCTAGAGATGACATTGATTGACTTTATTCGAAAATGAAAGCAAGAGGAAGACGATTCATTGAGGACTGTGTCAACCCTGCTATCGAGGGACTTGAAGACTTTTCAATGGAAAATGATGAAAGGTTGTTTATGACAACCAAAAGTTGTAGCTGAAATGATAAGAGAACATAAGTGTGATTAGCAAACACCCAAACAAGAAACCTGAATTGGAAGAAAAACAATCGTGCAGGCATTTCGATAAACAAACAAAAAGAATCGCTAACCGGATAGTATGGACATGGTTACGAAGAGGACATTTGAACAGAGGGACTGAGTCACTATTAATGACAGTCGAAAATAATTTCTTGGAAACGAACTATGTTACGGCCAAAATAGACAGGACACTACAGCCTTGTAAATATCGCCGAGACAGAGATGAGACCTTCAATCGTATAATAAGGGAATTCAGCGAATTAGCCCAGAAAGAGTACAAAAATGGATATGGTTAAGCAGGAACGTTGAGCCACTGAAAATCGTATAAATGAGTAGGATTTGACCAAACGAATCGATGGCATACGCTTAAATCAGAATCTATCTTAGATAATAAAAAAAAGTAAAATTTTAACTTCGAAATTCAAATAGATCATTCAATTCAAGTCAGAGGACCAAATTTAGTTATGGTTGCCCAAGGGCCGAACCCCATTCTTACTTCAATTCTGGTTGGTAGGGAAATTATAATTTTATGTATTGGTTTGGTTTAACGTGAAAGGGCAAACAGTGGGGAGTTTACTGCGCTAAATTAGATCAGGATTGTTCTCGTTGTTGCTCGTTGTTACGTTGGCAAGATAAAGTCAGGTACCGCCCCGACTTGGACTAGACCTTGACAAAAACTTGGTCAGATAGTACGACGTTATTTCAGCAGACCACATTGTAAAATTGAAAGAAAGCGAAAAACTGGGGAAAATGTCAGGATCTTAATAGAGGTGAAAAGGAAAAAATGCAGAACGTTAAAGTAGTAGTGTATTTGTTCCAGTCCTGTAGAGCCTTGCAAAGGGGTTGAAAATGGAAATCTGAGGAAGAATCGGAACGATCTAGACAACAACATTACTAAAATCAGCTAGAATACTAAGGTGACTGCAGGAGTATTTAGGAGACTTATTATCATTTGATCTCGAGTGTAAAGCCATCAGTTACTTTTGATGTGAAAACTTGACAAAAATATTTTTAAAGAAACTTTTTTTATACACGGCACTGATATCCCGAAAACAAAAAACAAAAACAAATATTAGTTTGTCCTTGGGAATGTAAAACGATGGGTTAACATTTTTGTCTTGTATTTGTGGATTCATTCAAGTAAATAAATTAAAATAAAAACAGGAGTAAGTAAAAGTACATTTTTCAAACGATTGGTGGAAGTGAGACGGTTAAAAACGAAGATATTTTTGAAAAAAAGCCGTTTGGAAGCTGGCGTCTATAACATTCATTCTTTATTCTTTTGTTCTTTCTTTCTTTTATTCCTTGAATCTTTTTTATTCTTTCTTTCCTTATACTTTTTTCACTCTTTCATATTCTTTCTTCCCTTTACAATTATTGCTTTTTTTATTCTTCCTGTCTTATTCTTCCTTTCTTTCTTATCCTTTCTTTATTCCTGTTCTCATTCTTTCTTTCTTACACTTTTATTCTCTCTTTCTCTTGTCTTTTTCAATACTCCCCCCATATCTCTCTCTCTCTCTCTCTCTCTCTCTCTCTCTCTCTCTCTCTCTCTCTCTCTCTCTCTCTCTCCCCGGTCATCCGTCTTTTTTTCATACTTTTCTAATGATTCTAGAATTTTCCTCAGTTAAAATGTTCGTCTGATAAGACAGTAACGATAAAATGGCTTCAAACACAGTACATACTCTTAAATTTTTATGGACCTATCCCAGAACCAATGTGATAGCAACATTTCTCTTGTGCCGAGAACACGGTTAACGGTTAACAGACCGCTAAATGAAATTGCCAAAGCTCATTCAGATTTTGACAGACGTAGTTTTGTGCCCGTATCGCACAAATGCCTTTGGGAAAGGCATGAATCTACCTCTCCTAAAAAGTCAGGTCATGCATTACTCTCTGCTGCTCTTACTATGTAGCTCAGTACAACCTGTTGCATGTTACTTGGAGAGGAGATGGGCACTCGTTAGTGACTCCCATTGCCCCAAGAATTGCGAAGAAGGACCCAAAATGGTATTATTTCGACGATCTACTATGTCAATGGATAATTTCATTTGGTTTTAAGATGTTTAGTTTTGTATATATATATATATATATATATATATATATATATATATATATATGTGTGTGTGTGTGTGTGTGTGTGTGTGTGTGTGTGTGTGCCCAGACGCATTATAAATTAAAAATTAAGATTGATATTATCCACTAGAGCTACAGAGGATATCAACGGGGGCAATAAAACCCAATGCCAAAATACCTAGGTCAAGATAAAAACTACTCCCAGATTACCACTAAGCATCCTTGCAGAGATGACCCCTAGATCCAGATCACAGCCCTTGACAAAATGAATAACCCCATACCACTCACTACCACACTCACAACATTCTCACCAAATTCCCCAAAACTAGAACCAAAAAAACATAGACAATCATTCGCCTGATGAGGCCTGAAGAGGGCAGAAACATGGGTTAGTTTGTGTAGCGAATCCACATTCTACTATATATATATATTTGATTAACTGCTAAATATATACATATATGCATATTTTTGTCGGGCAATTAATCTATGACAAATTGATATACTAATCTATATCTAGCATTTAATATTTGTGTATTAATATCTACTTTTTTCTCTCTTTGTGTGTGTGTGTGTGTGTGTGTGTGTGTGTGTGTGTGTGTGTGTGTGTGTGCATGCGTGCGTGCGCTTCGATTTTCTTTATTTCCTTCCTTCCTGACTTTCTTCCGTTAAGTCTTCCTTCCCTTTTTCTCTGATTACAATCTTTATTCTTTCCAGTGCCTCTTCATTCCTTCTTTCTTACCTTCCTTCCTTCCTCCCTTCCTTCCCATCTTCCGTTCTTTTCTTTTCTTTTCTTTCTTCCATTCTTTCTCTTGATTCCTCTTGGTCCAGTAATTTTCATTATTTCCATTTCTTTTCCCCCTTTTCCCCCCCTTTCTTTTTCTCTTCCATCTTTCCTTTCTTTCTTCGTTCTTTCATTCCCTCTCTCTCCCCGTCTCTCTATCTCTTTCCCACTTCCTCTCTCTTTCTTCCGTCCCCACTTTCTCCCACCCCCAGTCTCCCCCCTCTCTCTCTCTTTCTCTTTCTCTCTCTGTTCATTTTTAATCGGCCTTGACTCCTTTCTTCATTGAACAAACAAATGCGTAGATGTTCGTAAAGACGTTCACTTACAGCCATTTGTGCGGGAAAAAATTGCAAAACCAAATACAATGAATGCAAGTGCAATGTTCCTTTACTAGTAGTGCCCAGGCAGGTTCAGTCACGTCAGTAAACATTTATACTACGCCATTTATGAATGCAACATCGCAAATCGGATTTTTTTTTAGGTTGACTGGTGTTAGGAAGTGTCAACTATCCTGTTTCTGGTTCAGGGTTGCCAAATCAGCTACTTTTCAGCTCGATCAGGCTAGATTTTTTTTCAAATTAAATAAATCCGATAAAAATCTGCGATAACGGAAGATCTTGCCATTTGAAGAAAAAAAAATGATCTGTAAGTTCAATGAAAGTAAATGTATTGATCAATAACTGTGCAATTTGAAAATCTTTTTGTTCGTTTCTGGGTTTTAAGTGTTATTTTTTGATCGATTATGCCTAAAAAGTATAGAAAATGCCAATTATTCCTTTTAACTTTACTTGCGAAAAAGACATTGATAATTTGAAATCTATTTATTTTCAATTGGACAACGGGCGATTTTGCACATTTTTAATCACGAGCAATTACACATGAATATCACTGTTCTGGTCACGAAAGCAAAGTTCGGAAGGAATTATAGCCTTTTTTTAAATACTTTTTACATAGAAGCAATCAGAGAAGAACTTTAGTTGGCTTTAAATGGGTATATACAACATTTTAGCAATAAAGTTAGCTGGGAATGGAAAAAAATTTAGCCGACTTCAACGATTTTTAAAGAGAGTTCTGGCAATAAATAGCAAATTATACCCAGCGGCATTGCTTTGATCGTAGCTCTATTACACGAACAAACCCTCTGCCTTGACTAATCTTGACTCTTGTAAAACCAGCGTTTAGATCAGGTCCTAGAGCAGTGGACTGGTGGCCATGAAGTTTGAGGTTTTATCCGAACAAGCATTTTGACGCATATCCATTGTTTAGAACAGCCATTCTTAATGGGGGCCACTTGACTCCTTTAGAGGACCCGACTCAATTGAAGGGGTCACTGACTGAAATAATTGTAGATAAATATTTATCTGTTCGTGTTGTACCCCTGTTTTACAAGAAGGCCTGAGAACTACCAGAAGAGCTGTAAAGGTCGCTGTGGCCGAAAATAGGTTGAGAATGGCTGGTTTAAAACTGCTAATTCTTATTTGCCTGAACTTACTGGAAGTTTTTTTCACGATAATATAATGGTCAATCGGGTGCAAATCAATCGCAACAGGAACCCTTAAAACCATCTTTTTATGCTATGCAACAGGCTTCCGGGTAGTCGGCGAGGGAAAAATAAGGTTCATGCCTTAAATTACCATTTAATATCAATGGTCAATAAAAGGGATTCATATTGTTCTGTTCGCTGACGTTGTTGCGGTGATTTGGACATTTACATGCACCAACCTTATTTCAAGTTCAATTATTCCTTTAGACCCATTGGGGAGTTGCTTAGCATCGCGCCTAAGTCGTAAGTTTTTTCAGTTAACTTCTCTGAAATGAACTGTCCTTCTATATAACCATAGTTGGGAGGACAAGTGGATTTGTGCCTTTCTCAAGGGCATTAGTTTGAAGTAAAGGCAAACGGCCTCGGCCGAAACTCGATTCGCTGGTTCCGTTCTTCGTGCCGATAACCGTTAGGCAACCTCGTCATCAACCTATATTTGTAAATATTTATTGCACTATACAAGCAATATTCCCTACACATTCTGTCGCTGATATTCAAAGAATGACCCACACACGTACATGCACATGCATTTACATAACGTTATAGTGTATATAATACGTGATAGTAGAATCCATTACATAAAATACTTGTATATGCGTCTATTTAAAGATCACATGACTGTGGGCGTAGTAATTTATTCAACAAATTTACACCCCGTGCTGTACTCTTACGCAACAGGCCAGCATCCTTGACAGTAATTACTTCAAAGAAAATAAGAAAGGAGGGGTTGAGAAACAACGTTCGGGAGAGAGGGAGATAACGAAAGAGAGATAAAGAGAGAGACAGATACAGAGACAGAGGGATGTGTGAGAGAGGACATCGGTCTGGTACGTATTTAGAAATAAGTCGGGAGGAAAAGGAGTACGACAGAAAGGGGGGCCTGACAAAATTCCAGGCCAAATGAAAATTACTCAATCATACCCAAGAAAGAGAAGAAGAAAAAGAGAAGGAGGAAAGATATCTTAATGTAGATATATGGGGTTAAAAAGTAATACGTACAGTCTTACGCAACACATTTGTATCTTATCAGGGGCAGTAGCTTTGCTAGAGTTAGATTTGTGGGTTGTATGGGAGACTGGCTCTTTGAGTGGCCCGTTCAAGATTTATACAAGCAAATGACATCCCGTGGGATTCTGAGAGATGGGAATGAATGACTACAGGGATACATTACTAATATTGTCTACTAACATGGACTACCAGGTGTTTGGGCTGGGTTTGGCATAAGGTCTCAGTGAAGTCACGAGTCCAAGATGGCTGCCACTACGTAAACTTACTCGAATTTCCATGAATAATGTTTTGGTTTTTTTAGGAAATAAAAAAGATTAATTGCTATTTTTTCATGGTGATTGAGTCGTAGGTGAGGTCGCTTACGTCAAATGTATAGCTGAAACTACTGAAGACAAAAGGATACAATTACCACAAATAATGCATTTTGAGGATTCATTCAGATCTTTGAAAACGATCTCACCCGGCCCGGTTCAGCCCGGCCTGGCCTGTTCGTTACATTTTTTGAAACCTAATAACTGAGAAACTAACGAAGATAGAAACGTAGACTTTTTTTTACCAATCGATAGCCCATCATTTAAAAGATTTATGACGAATGCAGCAAATGCAGTGGTTTGTAGTAGTTGCAGAATTATTGTGATTTTCTAAATCAGGTAATCCTCATTTAATTACGGGATGCGTCATTTTACATCCATATGAGCAAAGATTACCTCATTTTTCGTAAATTCTGGGGTCGAATAAAGATTTTCAGAATATGAAACATTAGAGCACTAGAAAGAAGATTAAAAACAATTTTTGCAAGTTTTTTCTAAGAACTGAAACTTGACTATATAATAGCGAAACATTCTTGTTAGCGTTCATCGAGTGGGAAAGTGAGTACTGTATGCTCACTTAAAGTGAGGGTCTGTTACTAGTTTATTTTATTGTTTACAAGATATAAGCACTTATCCTCAAAATTGTATGGCACACTCTCGATTGTTCGATCATTAAACATTGGGATCTTTTCACTTTGGAATATGTTATGCGTTAAACTGAAACATTTATGGGTATCTAAAGAAGGCAATTAATATTTCAAAACTCATTCGCAGGGTCTGGTTTCATCATCTTCAATTTCATTGTTATTGCAGAGCTTTTCGTCGCCACCACACTGACACAGTTCTGTACACCTCATCGACTGAGCTCGACATTTGTATTGTGCAGCACATCGTCTTTAGGACAGGGACATCTTACCGGGTGACTGAATCTAGTGCACGAGGGATGATACACATAAGTGGAGTGTAATTGTGCCCTGTCATCTCCAACCCAAAATGAGATGGGTGTGGACAATTTTGGTGCAGTAGATCAGCACAATTCCTTTTTCATCATCATCATCATCATCATCATCATCATCATCTGTCTATTAACATCCGTCGTTGGACATAGACCTTCCCCAGGATCCGCCAGAGTTCTCTATCATGGGCGTCGCAGAGCCAGTATTTTCTGAATTTGTCTTGTTCATCTTGAATTTTGTCGGCCTCGGTTTCGCATGTGATCTCTGGGGATCCGTGTTGTGAGTCCTGGTGTCCAGCAGTTGTCTGTAATTCTTGCAACATGACCAGCCCATTGCCATTTGAGTTTTCCAATAGATTCTATGTCTCGGGCCCCCGTTTTCTTCCTGATATATTGTGCTGTCTTGCAATCTTTCCATGTGAGGTTGAGCATGATTCTCTCATGCACATGCTACATGCTTCTCAGTTTGCGGGTTTGTCTCTTGGTTCGGCTCCCGTGTTTCAGCTCCATAAGTGACTCTCGGGAGGATGCATTTTTTATATACTCTATTTAGGATTATTGGGATCGTCTTGTTTCTGAAGGTTGAGCTTGCTCTGCCAAAGGCTTGCTCTGCCAAAGGCTTGCCTTCCCCGGGTGATTCTCCGCTTCTTCTTTCGTGGGCTTCATAGCGATTCATTGTCCAAGGTATATGTAGTGGTTTACATTCTCTAGTTCTGAATCTTCAATTTTGATTGTTGTTTTCGTGTTTTCGGCGTGATTGTTGCACATGACCTTAGTTTTGCTGACTTTCTTCTTCTCTTGATTTAGTTTATCTTGCGTCATTTGGAGGTCGTGTAGGTTCTCTTCGAAAAGAACGATGTCGTCTGCAAATCTGAGGTTGTTCAGACATTCGCCGTCTCGGAAGAGAGAAAGCAAAACAATTCCACTCCAACACCTGGTAATAGGTTCTTACAATGAATTTGAGCTGGTCTTGTTGAGAGAAGATTTTTGCTTTGTGTGTCTTTTTGGTGAATTGAAATGAACCTCTCCATCGATTGTTCTTCATCTTTTGTGAATTCTTCTTGGCGTCCAGGTCTTCCCAAAGGATCTGGGTTTACTTCATCTAATATTTCAAAGGCTACCCAGAAAGGTTTGTTAGTTTGTTTGTTTGTTTTTTTTTTCAGTCAAACAACGGATAACATGGGAGCCTGAAAGATCATGAAGACCTAATAATGCCCTCACCCTTTATTAACTCAAGCAGCAACACACATGGACGAGATCTATCATTCTCCTATTTATCCTAACACCTATCACAAACCTTGTATCATATGGGAACATCAGGGGGGAAAGTACAAAAACATCTGCGTCGAGTGAACACAGAAATATGAAGGGTTGTAGAATTATGACATGAGGCGTAAAAACAGTAAAATATTATTTTTGCATGTGTGTACCCTGCTGATCTTTCACGTCACATTTTCTTACCAATTCTTCATTTCACTTTCTAGTTACCAGACTCTGTGCAAAAAATATGATTTCATCTGAGGGATATACTTGTAAACTGTTTTGTTTTAAAATGAGATAAAAGGGTTCTCGCGCTAATGTTTGCAACGTTAGTACTGTCAGTGATTTTGAACACAACAGGGCCAGGTCGTTTTTGGAAATCTAAATGAATCTTCAAAATACACTCCATTGAATGGTGAAAACCGACAGCTTCTGTCTGTAATAGTTTTCCAAGATATAACCAAATACATCCGAGAAGTGCGACCTTGCATACAACTCAGTCGCAATAAAAAAAAAAAGAATAGCTATTAATCTTTTTGTTTCTTTTTTAAGCTGAACAAATTACTTCGTATGCAAAATTTGATAGAAACTAGTTATTGATGAAAAGAGTTTCTATTGCGGCAGCCATCTTGGATAAAAGACATCACAGAGAGTTTATGCCTCAAATTTAGCCAAAACACCTGGTAGTCAATATTAGCAATGTATTCCATGTTGTCATTTCTTCCCTTCATTCAAAATCTCATAGACCAATATTTGGGGACATTTGCTATACTACAATTCACAATAAATAGACATGCATTATGACTTAATTGGTGAAAAAAAAAAAACTCTGGCTGAATTATTATTTAGGCAATTCAAGTTGGAGACATCAGTTCATCTCGTGAGACAATGGTGGCGCCTTGATCAGTCAAAATCAGTTCAGTTGAGAGCTGCGTCTGGAGTAGCTCAGCAATCCGATCTTTACACGACGGTCCCTTCAGCAGGCATTGCAGACGAAGTCGGAGAGTGTATCGAAGTCCTGTATTTCCTGCTTCCGCTTCCGGCGTATGTACGAATGTATCCATATCATTATATAGTATCAGTGGTAATGCAGTCGGTGAAGTATAATTCATTAAGTTCCCCAACTCCATTGGGAGCCCCGAGGGGGGTGTTTTCAAAAGCCATCCCCCTCTTTGGTCAGCGGTTACTACTACACCTCTGATCAGGTGTTACAACAGTGATTCTGACCACGGGGTACATACTTCACAAGGGGGCAATTTAAATAAGTGGGGGCGGAGCAATTTCGAATTTCGGTTAGACTTGCGAAAAATGTTCGTAACTAAAACAATAGTTGTTTCAAGGCTTAACTGAACAATTCCTTATTATACCATACCAGTAAATCCTAATTACTCAATACGATTATTTACTAATTCTACCAAGAGTTCAATAGTTACTAATTCATCACTCGTTATCTTTGCAAGGTGGAGAAGCGATAAGGTAATTGCATTGCTACAGAATTTCACGCAATAAAAATTTCAGAATTTCAGTAGGTTTCGTAATTTCTTCAATAAGTATTTGTCTTGCAAAGAATTTGCCTCGTGATATTTGATTACATTCCCCCCTTTTTTTTTGTAATAAGAAGGACGTGAAATTGTGTGAGCTGCCGAGGTCGCATATGGAGCTAAAAAGGTCAAGAACCACTGGGTTAGAGAGTAGAATAAGGGCGGGGGCACTTTTGTCGGCGGTAAAGTGCTCTTTATCGCATCAACTGTGACCTCGGTTGTTTACAAAAGCAAGAAAATCAGAACTCCCCTGCACCCAACAACACATCTGAAATCTGATTTGTTGCTTGAAAAGGTAAGGGACGAAAATGGTGGGGGGATGTAGAAAGGAAGATGATATTCTACTTTTATGCGATATGTACTGAAGAAAAGTGTTGTTTACCTGCGTAAAAAGCGTGTAAACAACGGAAGCCAAATATAAAACGGCTAGAGTCTCTTCTTCGCAAATTTTAGATATTTTAGAAATGTTAAGTACATTTTTCAACCAATCGCTTATGGTTATAGAAAGCAGCGGGGTAAATGATAACAAAAGCTATCTGAAAAGTTGTTCTCAGACAAGGTAAAATGAGACTTAGACTCCACCCCAGATATACAGCCTGCGGGGAGGGGGGGGTGATCACACATTACAGAAGATGTTGATGTGTGACAGGAACGGTTTTATGACATGGCTAAATAAAGTATTTTTCAATTGGTAAGAATGCAAAATTATTATTAATATATTAAAAAAAGGATTACAAGGACATGTACCTCGTAAATGTCAACATTTCGTGCTAATGCACTCTTCAGTAACCGATATATATATATATGTGTGTGTGTGTGTGTGTGTGTTATCAAGAAATGGATATATGATCCGACAGAATGATAATAAAATGCATTATATTATATCGAAACTCTTAGTTGAAATGATCTCCCGTTATTACACGATGAATGAATTATTTGGCTCAGACAACTTATTGAAATATAGAATAAACAATTGAAGGAAAATGGGACTGCTGCAGGAATCGAACCTGCGACCGATAGGGTAGCCGCTCCAACGTAGCCTTGCTCTTACCATTGAGCTTAACAGCTTAACAGCTGCCAATAATGCAAAGGTCCAAACGGCTGTTCCAACCCTAAATTCTCGCTTTGCTTATTCACAGTCTATATCTTTTCAGTTTGTTTTTTTAAACGCAACAACTATGTCTATCCTATTTACGTTGTCTAGGCCAAATGATATATCCACCGAGTAATAACGGAGGATCATCTTGAATAAGAGTTTCAATATAATACAACGCAATTTATAATGATTCTGTCGGATCATATATCCATTTCTTAATAACATTAGTCCATGTGTATTTGTATGATGAATTTTCGTTAATATTTCAAGATTTTCAATTCAACTCAGTCAGTAACCAATTGTTCGTGAGTTCAAATCATGGTTGGGGAAATGTGAGTTTTACATATCGGGTTACACCCATAATTTTGACGAGGATTGTTCTTTTTGCTTTTTTGCTTTTGACACGCGAGAAAAATGAAGTCAACTACAGTTTTTGAGTTTGACAAAAAAAAAATGAATAATGGTTGACAAGGCTTGATCTAATGAAAAAGAAAATCAAGATGATATTACTGCTACTAATACAGCCAGTGTAAGTGAAAACACCAACATCAAATTCAACAGTCAGCTATCATGTAAGTTTTCATGGCTATATTTGATCCTCTGCAATTTCGAGTCGCTCAGACGGTCGTACATGAACAGGCTATCCAAGGTTAAAGGGATGCAAGGGGTGCCAAAGGGGTTCTCACCAAGAAAGAGCATATTCTTCATTTCAGATCCGTGCTATTGACTCATGACCGTACACTGATGGTGTGAGTGGTTGCGATGAAAAGCAACTAAAATTAAGATGAAAGAAATGCAAGTAAAAAAATTAATGGTTGGCAATGAATCGTTTAAAAAATTAAATTTAAGATAATATCATTACTCTGGAGTATTTCCATAATTTGTTAGTCATCGATAGAAACTGTCCCGTGACCAACGTCTTTTGGCAGCATGCCGTGTTGTGGCTGATCAACTTGAAAATTGGAAAAAGGAGTGATCGATGAATAAATTGCTTACTCGCCTTTTGTTGAGCGGTGATCTCTAAGAAAGCCAGAATAAAAACAACAACAACAAGAGTGAATGCTGCCGGACACAAACTGAGGGATCAAGTTAGAATAAACTCATATTGTAAATTGAACTCCTCACTAAAAAATCTTAATCGGGGGAGAATTTTCAAAAAACAAAAGAAGCAATTTTTGTTGACATTATAAAGAGTAAATGCTCAAATTTTCAGCACTCTATTGGTGCATCCTGAATGCGTTGAATAGCCAGCCAGACAAACTTACTTGAATACTGGAGAAACCTATGTTGACAGTTTTGATTGACGGTTTCAAATGATATTTCTGACCTGGAATATTTTCATATGAAGAAAAGATGAGCCAAAAATCAACAGATGTCGTCCATTAAGCCCCAATCTTTTTGGGCGTTCAGATCCAATATGTTTTGTGCAGAAATTGAATATGACGTGCAATGGAGGGGAGCTAGATGATACTTAATAACTCAGCTAGTCACCTCTAATTCCCAGCTCTACCCTAGGGTTGCCTTTTGGTATTTTTGAACGCCAAAATTTTGCAAATTTGGTACTGAACAAAGCTATTTGGTTCTGATAATAAAAAAATTGGTACTGAAGGAAACTTTTCGAGAGATGATAATCCCTTACACACGAATTATCTAAAACGACTTAGGTTTATATATGAACAATAGATTTTTGAAAAATCCGTATTTTAACCCGTTTTTCCGACAAGCTTAGTTTGGTGATGGATTTTGCGTTATTTGATTATTTTGGTACTGAAGCTTCTTAATATACAAATTTGGTCTTGTGCGGCAAAAGACACCTGGCAACATTGCTCTATCCACATATATGGTCACAAACAAAGTCCTCTCATCGTGTGTGGAAAGGATAGGGAAACTCAGCCAAGTGTCTGTATGACGATAGTTGGCAAATGGCACTCTCTTGCAAAACGTTGGGCAGAGCTTGAAAGATCCTGCGAAGAGTGGGGTTAACTGTTTCCTGTGTTTGTTTGTAAGGGCATTTCAATTTCAGAGAATATTCTTCTCGGGGGAAAAAAGATCCGAGATTCCTTGACTAAATTCAGGAAAATAGTGCATCCACTTTTATCACAAAAGTAGACTTGGGACATGCTTGGCCGACGGGTTCCTGTTGCCGCGAGCAAGTTGATCTTCGGCACCCTTCAAAGTGTAAATTTATCTTATCTGTTTGTCAGATGTCCCTGAAAAATCTGACTTCACATAAAGGGATTTTTCTGTTTGATTTATTCAATTTCCCATTTTGGAAATTTCAGCAGTCCTAGACACATGAAAAGCAGCCCCAAGCACTTCTCGCCCTGCACGACTATCCTTGTTACATGTAACAAGGGCCGGGCCTGGGACCAGGATATTTTTGTGAAACGTCATGTCGGTAACATATCTTGTCAGCAGCCCCAGGACAATCATTGCTTTCACTACTTTCATCGTCATTTAAGAATTGTTTTGAATCTCTATCCTTTCGATTGCTGGAGTAAGAAGACACAGGACAAAGAGATTTCTTCTGGGTTATATTGTCAGCCGCTGCCAAGTGATTAGATTTAGTAAACCTTTGATACCTGCATAAGAATTACACAGGGTGTAAAGCAAAAACAGATAAGAAAATAAAAGAGAAAGAATATGTTGATTTCATTTCAGGGTGAACCATTTCACCCCTCTGTTATTTCGGTACTTGGGACATCTGCGGTTGAAATTATCGTTATTTACCAAGTTTAATCTAGTTTGACACAAGACCACGCATGTAACATATCCAATGAGGATGAAATTAACTACAGTAGTAATGGTCTGTAAGACGAGCTTGCTAGCTATTTCTCCACAGACAGAGGCTTTGCGGGCGAAATTATCATTCCTGGCACTGCAAGAGTTATGGTCTGTGAAAAGATATTGTTTGTCATTGCTTCACAGTTAGTGTCAAAAAATTAGAAATTTTTAAGTCGATACGATCTATAAACAAAATTGAAATAGGTTGACAGTGTTGTTTACCGTCGAACAAATTACCATATTTTAAAGTTCATCTTGTCCGGGTGCCAGGGACCTTAAGACCAGCCCTACATTTCGTCTTGATTATTTGGTATATTTAGCTCAACGTTTATTTTCTGTTACGCCCAGCGTGATTAAAAGCAAATAAAGCGAACAATATACCCTCACATCCAATTGAACAAAATAAAAAGGGCTGTTCAACATGATTCTGTGAAGGTTGGTTACCGGATATAACAGAAATCTGAAGAAGGCCAAAGGCTGAAATGGCCGGAACGTTGTGATGAAAACAAGGTGAGACTTGATAAAAAAAGCAATTTCGAAAAGAAGGTGTTATAACAGTATGACCTCAGATGAAAAAAAAACAACAACTTTTAAAAAAGTGTTATAATATCTTCGTAATAGAATGACTTATATTCTCTGGTGACTTGATATTTTTTGACATTATAACTATGAACATAAAATCAGGTTCCAGTCCCGCATTATATTTGTATAGCAAATTGAACCCCCTGCAAAAACATAACGTAACGGGTGAAAATCACCCGGATTTGTTTTATCCTCTAACTTGGCGCACCCTGAAGATGTGGGGCTAAAAAGATTTTTGTCTACTACGCGCCGTTTTTACTGGGGAACGGTAACATATATACAGGAATTTTAGATTACTTAGATTAGCGTTGAGAATTTCTTTTGCACTTTTAGGATACAAGCTTTTGTATAGCATGATATTTGTATATGCATTGAAGATTAAAAATTAAAACTCGATTCAAGTTCTACGATTTTCGTGTGGTTGGTATTAGAAATTTCAATTTCGTTTCTATACTTTCGAAAATTCAAAAATTTGTATTTGAAATGTGCGAACATTTTTTTCTGAAATTGTAGCCAGGTTTCTTTTTAATTTTGATTTTTTTTATCAGGATTTAATTAAGAATCGTCATAGTTTCATAAACTTATCTTTGGAATGTTATAATTCAAAGGCAACAAAATATATCTACCACATTAGGAGAAGCATTAACTAATTACGCTGCGACATTTAGCTGTTTAATTTGAGAGGCTTTGTAATCTTATTCGCTCATCATGGTTGGCATCAGTGGTGAACAGCTAAAAAAGAAGTGAGGGAACGCTGGGCCAGTGATGGAAAAGGGTTTTGGTAGTAGATTTACGGAGAGGCTGGGATTGGGAAACTACTTACAGATGAACGTCGATTACGGGAAATATTTTGTTCGGATAACTGATTCGATCAGAAAAAAATGAATGATTTCAACCCTGTTTAATTCTACTGATTGAGGTTAAACAGACCAACTACTTCATAGACATGAGAACATCAATAAACCCCAGCACTTGAGATAGATACGTATCCAGGATTAAGTCGTGGAGTGAAATGAAGACACCACTACATATTTTGCCATATCCTTCATTCTGAATTTTTTATGCGTTAAAATTATTTCAATATTGTTTAAAGTGACCGACTGAGATCAAGCAGTCCGAATGCACTCTCTCTCTCTCTCTCTCTCTCTCTCTCTCACACACACACACACACACACACACACACACACACACACACACATGAGCAGTGATCTTCTTTACTTGTAATACGTTCTCGTCGTAGAATCAAATATTCATGGGACTTTGAAATCTTGTTCGAATAATCCGAAATTCGGATAATCCGAATTGTTTGTTTGTGTGTGTGTGTGGGGGGGTGTTTGTGTTTGTTTTGGGGGTGTGAATCCGACAGAATGTTGACGAGAGTGACAATTGGAAGGTGAAGAGAAAGCAGATGTTACACCTGAAAAATCATCACTTTTCTACTAATTTGAGTTCAGTGAGATGGGGTGTACCAAGAGATAAATAGACCGAGAATTTTAGTTGTAAATAAATAGTGAGAGAACGCCGTTCCCACGCATTCCCACCTCTCTAGTAGTCATTACGCTCCCGCGTCATTGAATGGGAGTAGGACGCCTTTTATATCAACACAGCGAAGGGGAAAATGTATTAATAGTTCCATGAATTTGCGAACGTGTTTACGAAATCATAGCTAAATGCATGGTTGAGTGGTTGTTGAGCTACCCAGTAAGTTTACCCATCCGAAACAAAGAGAAGGTTCTTATCTTCTTGATATCGTTACTATTCCTTCACGCTCAAACGGACGTTAGAGAAGTGATTTAAATGACTTGACTGAAAGATTTCTGTTGGAAAGTTATGGAAGCTTCAAGAAAATATGATCATCATCATTATCAACAACAACAACAACAACAAGAGTGATAACAGCAGCAGTTGTAGCAACAACAAACAACAACAGACTAGGGTTGCTATTCTGGCCATTTTGAAAAGCATTTTAGCCATTAACCTTTTTCATATTAAATTTTCGGTCATTTTTTTCTTTTTTTTCTTTTTCAAAATATCATTTTAAAAAATGGAAAATAAATTTACAATAATTTTTGTGTTTTTCATTCATTTAGCCTCCATTACCTCCGGAAAATTTTCAGTTTGAAAAAATCGATTATTGTAGAATTTACGGGTGGTTCTATTTACAATGTAATTTTACTGATAAACTGGCCCCTGATTTTTCTGCCACTCGTACCGAACAAAGAAGTTGACTTTGTTGCAGTAGTATTTTAAAGAAATCCTTATTATTGGTGAGTACTGCAATATTGCGAAAATTTATTGTTAATATGAGCATCTGGCTATTTCTGGCAATTTTTTCTGTGTTTTCGGCCAGGAACGTCTCCAACTAAATGGCAACACTGCAACTAACTGCAAGCACAACTCTTACCACTACCAGTGTTGTAATCGTATCATCAGTAAAGTAGTATTTTACCGCATTGCCTATAATACACAAATAGTAACTGTGATCATGGAATTCCATTAATGCCTTTCATTGAAAACACTGCGTATAAACAAAAAGCATGCGAGACAAATTTTTCTAAAACTTTAATCACCACAACACGAGGTGACTACTACTACTACCACAACCATTATTATTATTATTATTATTATTATTATTATTATTATTATTATTATTATTATAATAATATGCTTCGTGGTCATCGCTGGAGACCGAGTGACAGCAAGTCTCCACAAATCTCTTAGGATTCCTGGTGTCTCGGGCAAGCTGAACATTGACAAACTTTCAAATTATAGCATCAATATTTCATCTATTTATTCATCAATTTATTTACAATGAGAAAAAGTGAATGCGTAGGAATAAACCGTTCATAAGACCATTCCGGTGGAAGAAAATGGTTCCAATAGTTCATCATTATTTGAAGAATAACAGATGATTCCATTTGTATTTGGAAAGTCCTGTTGTCTCGGGAGATATTACAGGCACAGCACCCCTTAGTACCTGGCGCCCTGGGCGACTGCTCGTGTTACTGGTAATCTGGGCCGGCCCTGTTTTTAGTTCCCATTGTTTGTACACGGTGGCGTTCAGGGATTGGTTGGCATTTCCCGCCATTTTGTGATTTACACATGCCTGCTTCGAGTAAACACGAGTGGGGTAGGCGACGGGGGTTAAGAATGCTGTTCTTGTTGTTTGTAAACAAGGTAATCAAGGGTGTGCGAATGGGTGACAGTGATGGAAATGGGTTTTGAGAACTAGATATACGGTAAGGCTTGGATTTGGGGGATTAGGTATACTATACGGTGATGTCTCCATTACACAACGAACGTACAACTAATCAGGAAATTTGGGAGTAGGTATATACGCCTTACCCCAACGAACCCCCTATTTTCATCCCTGAAAATAGGTAGGTTGGTAGATACATCTATCATACATACATACATACATACACCAATTGACGGGGAGAGGGTAGAGGAACAGATTGAAATAATAGGATACATATATGGATACGAAGAGACTGGGCTCCTGCTAGATACTGTACATAAACACAGTACTCAATAATAATTTTGACTTGCTTTTTACCTTCATCCTAACCTTCAGTTGGTTTTCATTACAGCTTTTAATCGGACTGTAATTCTACTACATCGATTAAATAGTGCAATCGGAAAGTAAAGAGCGAACCCACGGTGAGAATTGAACAGCCAGAAGGGGGTTCAGTATAGGCCTGGCCGCTTTTAACCATTCAGTCAAGGGGACTTTTTAGTGAAAATTTTACACCTTAAACTTCCTTACATCAAGTTAAAAGTCGTGATAAGAAGCAACTTGAAAATTAGGATGAAGGTAAAAAGCTAGTCAAAACTGTTATTGACGAAAAATTGATTTGAAAATATTTTCAGAATATCGCTAAACATTATCCGTTTGGGATGTATGTAATCTATCTCACAAACATGCACTTGGATTATTACGTACTTACAAAGTTGTACACAAAAAAGGTGTTCATTTATAACCTAATTCAGCTGAACGTCTAGATATTAATATGAATGCTTAATTCTTTCTCAGATGAATTCCAGCGATTCATTGAATATCATAATTGAATACCATCTTGCATAACCATCAAAATGAAAAGATCCATATTTTGCGTATCGTATTTACTCAAGTAAAAGCCGTATCTTTCGTACCATATTTTTTGATTTCAAAAGTTGGGGTGTGACTTTAGGATTCAGTTGTTATCAGTAAAATTTGAATAGAAACGTATTACAGAGTATAAAAATAAAAATCAGGTGTCGACTTATACACAAGTAAATACGGTATGAAACAGATTTCCTTGAATATTTGAATCCATGCAATATTATTCCCTCCTATAAAAATGAAAAATATATGTATTGGCAATGAACTGTTGCACATTTCTCAAATTGTTTGTTATGCTTTGGGTTGTATTGAATAAATTCATAATAAACTGCCTTGAAGTCATTTTCATTGTAAAACCTTGAATTGTTCAAAAATAAATTGATAATTACCGCTTGGAATTTATTTTCATTGTAACACCTTCGAATGTTATAAAAGATAATTTGATAATTACTTCTTGTAATTTGGGGCCTCTGTCATTGGAGTATGAGATGCGAAAATAAAGCATTAGTACCTGCTCTGTTGGGGAGACCGCACTCATTTTTAGGGACCTCAATTTCCAACTTGTACCCATGCGTTACAATATAAGTATATTTAAAAAAAAAAAAATATATATATATATATATCTTAATGGTTTTCCAATCTGATAAGCTTTTATCTGTTTCTGATGGTCATCATTCACATTTTTCGATTTCTTTTGGATATCTCAGAAAGATTGTATCATCATTTTGCATTCAACTTCACTTCAGCCTCTCGTATTCAAAAACACAAGAATATTTAAGCTTTGCTTAGAGCGGCGCATATGTAGGGCACCAACTATTCACAGTTCTTAAAAACCAACTTCTGAACGGTTAGATTGTTTATTTTTCAATTCAGAAGAAGGAAATTTCAATTTCCAGGATTAAAGAAATTAACCCAGATGTGTAATGAGAACCAAACATCCTGAAAATTGCTTAGAAAGAACAATTTTCAAATAATGAGGAGACAAACGATAATAAATCATATCGTAAAAATACTTGCTCTAATGATTTATGATGAAAAGCACGACTTATTTTCCACGTGCTGAAAGGCACATGTTCTCCAAAAGTGTTTTTCCTAGCTGTAAACACGACGGGTGGGTGGCGACCGGCGCCTTCACATGGATATGTTTTCACTCTTGGCTTTCTGGTGTAACCCAGGGAGGGGGAGCAAAGGTCTGTCGCTGTTATACAAATGCCGAGAGGCGTATCTGAGAGAGGGTGGAGGCTATTTGAAAACACTCTTTGGACCCCCAATTGAGCGGAGCCCCCTAATCTTTATAAAAATAATTCGCTTATTGCATTTCTACAGATACTATACAATAACAAAGACACATGCATACACACAGACATATATATCCATTTCTTCGTAACATAATTGTCGCATTGAAAGAAACAAATAGAGCAGATGTAGACCAAGAATAAACGAGATCAGAATTTGGAGTGAAAACAGTTATTTGGGCATTTGCCTTACCGGCAGCTGTTTACCTCAATGGTTAGAGCAACGTTGAAGTGACCATCCTATCGGTCGCAGTCCCGTTTTCTTTAATCGATTACGTTATTTACGCTGTTTTGGCCTAGTGGTACATTCTCTGGAGAGTAATGAGTGGTGAATTCAATTAAAAGTTTTGATATAATACAACGCAATTTATAATCATATATATATGATTCAAAAGATTAAAAGATGTGTAGTTTAAAATGATACTCATATACAATACATATGATATCAAGCTAAATCACATATGGCATTAACTATTGATTAAAACATAACTGATCAACACTGTTGGGGTACCATATTAAAAGAACTATTCTGTTTTTAAAATCCCCGAAACAGTTACACGGTAAACAACTGATATTCCCTATAAGAAAAAAAATTACACGTCATACCATTATAACAAAGTATACATGAAACAGGGGAAGATGAACTAAAGAAAATTACATAAGTTGCATTGACAGATATTGGGAAATAAGTGATTGGAGTGACATAAAAAATTGAAATTTTAATGACTAGTAAAATGATTGTAAAACTTATATCGCTTAAATTTAGCCTTCGTCTAGTTCCGTAGGCTCAGAGGTAGGATATCGGCCTCCGGGTCTCAAGTGAAGGTTCCAATCCAGCCTCGTGGTAATGGATGGGATAATGGAAAGTCTACTAAGTAATACAACGAAACAGCTGTCTGTGGATGACACAATATATATATATATATATATATATATATATATATATATATATATATATATATATATATATATATATGTGTGTGTGTGTGTGTGTGTGTGTGTGTGAATTGCAAATATTAATTCAACCGGGAAGGTCGCCTTCTAAGTGATAGTGCATGTCCATTCATTGGAAAAAGTCCTTTTTCATCAAATATATATAAATGTGGAGGGGGCTTATCAAGGAGCCAAGCCCCGTGTGTCCACGAATGTCTTGCTATCTTTAGCTACGCCAGTGTAAATGCCAAAATGGTAAAGAAAAAACAATTTGTCAAATGATTGTAAAATACGCACTACCTCCATGGTGATGTATACAGATCACTGATGTATACATTTTATGTCAATGCACATGATATGAATTGTGTATTTGTCTCAGTGGTTAGAATGGATGATAAAAATTTAATCTGAAGAATAATGCTGTACTTGTCAAAGTTATCCATACAATCTATAGTAATATTCCACTTGTCCGGGTGTAGGACCGTTACACTTCCTGATTATTATCATTTCCTTCTTTGGTATCTTTTCACACCAATTGGGCTTTTAAAAAAAATGTATTTGTTTCAAGATGTTCTTCTGTGTTAATACTCCTTTCCCGGTTCGATGTTTCACTGCCTACATAGTGAGTAAAGAAGGCGACAAGTTAATTGCAGTGTGCAGAAACAAAATCTGGTATCTTGGAGCAATAAGATTTAAATTATTTTCACGTCTTTCATATTTTCTCTTTTACCTCTCCACCCAACCTTGCAATTTAGTGAACAAGGGTAAGAATGGAAGATGGCGCTTATGATTGAATGGGAGCAAAAAGGACTCAACTTTCACTATAGATGTTATTCATTTATTATTCCTCCCTCACAAATCTAAAGCCTGAAAATTAAGTTATAGTCATAGGAGACCGAAGAAATATAGACAAAGAGAAAGGAAAGCAACAACAACTGTTACATTAGTTTCATTTGCCTTCGCATGTTATTATTGTTAACATAGATATATTCTATAGGTAATAAATTATGTTAACAAAATCATATTATTTGAGTGCAGAAATACATACGCAAGCGTAATGATCATACTTAAGTTGTCAACATCTGTGGAATTTTTCAGTACGTATTGAAAGGAGAGCAATGAAAAAGCAAACCTGACTAGAGAGTACTCTTGATTTTTTTTTTTCATTTTTATCTTAACTGTCTGTCTCTTATAAGCGTAATAAATTTCGATGACTGGACAATCATATTTGAAATTTATGTGTTTTTTTTTCATTAGCCAGTGGAGAAGTTGTGGATGAAAGAGTAGTCTGGAAAGGAAAAAAACATACATAATTCGCCCAGGGCCGATCCTAGGGTTCCTGGTATTATCTTATTGATTTAATAATATTTCACAATGAGAAAAAATATAAACACACATATACATAATGCTACTCAAACACGCTTGTGTTTCTGTCCTGTTTTGGCTTCTTCAGGCGAACATAACTAGTTAATTTATTTTAACCTCTACTCTAAATCAACTTGATCAACTTTATCGAGCACTTGATGGAATAAACCCATCACGCATTGGATATTGTATTATATTATATTGTATTCCTGATTTCTATTATGTTATTCATATATATATATATATATATATATATATATATATATATATATATATATATATATATATATATATATTGTCATCCACAGACAGCTGTTTCGATGTATTACACCACTTCAGTGTGGCTATAGACTTTCCATTATCCTGTTAATATATATATATATATATATATATATATATATATATATATGTATGTATGTATGTATATATATATATATATATATATATATATATATATATATATATATATATATATACTGTACTGATTGATTCTAAATATCAATAATTTGAATTGCTATGCATTATTCGAATGAGCTTGCCGTCGATCATGAGAATTTTCTTCGCTAATTCTTCCCCGTATTTTCACCATAGCAGAAATGTTAAACTGTCTGATACTCCTGAAAGATCAGACTTCACATCAAGGAATTTTCGTATTTTGAGTGTATTTATCCGTTAAATCTATTCATTTCCCCATTTGTGCTTGGGGAGTTATACTGTCTCAGATACATTACAGGCGCTTCTTAACACTTGGCAACTTGGACGACTGCCCATGGTTCCTTGGGCCAGCCTTGACCTCGCCTGGGAAATTCCAACAAAAATACCCGATAGACACTCGACAAAAAAAATGTATCTCTGGGTTTGGCTCAATGACTGGGAGAAGGATAGTCAGCGCCAAGAAATATGATCTATCATTTAACCTTGCTATCAATCCAACCCACTCTTCGTAGCAGACAAGTCTGGTTTCTGGCTAGAGAAAACAGTTATAAACCCTCAAGGTGGAAATGGGTATAACTCTGTCGGGCATAAGAGTTAAAGCTTAGCTGAATCTAGCACAAGGCTAAAAGCGTGGGGCACCCCGTGAAGATCAAATTCGTTGGGTCGATGTTTGTTTTGGAGTATAAAACTATGTCGCAGGACATAGACATCGTAACCACTCTCCATGTCTTCAGTTTGGGGGCGGTTGGGCGAATGGCAGAGGGGTCTTAAGTGACAAAGGGCTGTAAAGAGAAAACTTCAAGTTTTTATTTATTGATATTTTTTGTGCATTTATGACATTTTCATGCGAGTATTATTCGATTGGGTGATAATTTCCAAACTTCTATGTAAATTCATTAACAATATGATTAGTTTATTTTAGAGTTTTGTTACAGCAGCTTTGATAAATACTACAGAGGAGTGTACAACCAATGTATCCTCCCGATAGTCACCTATGGAGCTGAAACATGGAACCTAACCAAGAGACGAACCTGCAAACTGAGAAGCATGTAGCATGTGCATGATAGAATCATGCTCAACCTCACATGGAGAGATCACAAGACAGCACAGTATATAAGGAAGAAAACGGGAGCCCGAGACATCCTAAAATCCATACGAAAACTTGAATGGCAATTGGGCAGGCCATGTTGCAAGAATGGCGGACAACCGATGGACATCACGACTCACAACATGGATCCTTAGAGATCACATGCGAAACCGAGGCCGACATAATACAAGATGGAGAGATGAACAAGACAAATTTAGAAAATACTGGCTCCGCGACGCCCATGATAGAGATATGTGGCGGATCCTGGGGAAGGTCTATGTCCAACCTAAGACGTTAAAAGACCGATGATGATGATGATGATGATGATGATGATGATGATGATGATGGATCTGGGATACGTGTATAATCTTTTATTTTGTTTCAATAGTTGGTGCATGAGCCGGACACCAAATTTCTGGAAATTGGAACCTGTGCTTCTCTGAAAGTCCTGTATCTGGACTTTCGAAGAAAATTTAAAAAAAGAAAAAGAAAAAGAAGTATGATAGTAACAAGGATCTCATAGCCTTCATGAAAATAAACAAAACTTTTTCGTGGCCACATTATCTTCCTGGAATACTATTACAGGGGGAAAATTGACTACGATGTAGGATGGGTAATTATTGACACACCTGCCCAACTTGTCAATTACTTCTTCCGTAGAATATTGTCCATCCTTCCGCAAAAATTTAATTGGAATTCACTGAGAACTTTTGGAGATATCGTACATGCAGTCATGTGATTTTGATGATATTATGTGGTGGGGACATATAACTACGGCGTAGGGGAAATAATAGAACGCTGACCCGCTCCAAAATTCAATCACCTCTTGAAATTCATTGGGAACCTTTGGAGATATCGTGTGGACAGTCATGAGCCAATGTATAAATGTATGAAAAGAAAACGGGAAAATATCTCTCAATCAAAAAACATTTTTCTGGATCCGCTTCGAAATTCAATCAACTCTTTTTTATCCTATCGCGTAGCCTTCTACAAAATTTCATCGAAAAATAAGAAATTTTGGAGATATCGTGTGGACAGACAGGAGTGAACACAGACACTTATGGAAGTAAACCGAACGAGGTATTTTTGAGTTTCTCTTTCATATTCACTCCTGTCTGTCAACACAATATCTCCATGATTTCTCAATGAATTCCAATTGAAGGTGAACCATGGTATAAGGAAGAACTGATTAGATGGGGGGGGGGCAAATCCAGCAATTCGTTTTTAACTGCGAGATATTTTCTGTTTTAATATTTTAAACAATTCTATATGCGCATACGTCTGTCTGCAAGGTACCTCCAAAAGGTTTGAATGAATTTCAGAGAAATATTCTGGAAAGGCAAGCTGCATTGAAAGGAAGAATTGAATTTAGAGGCATGTACAGGGATTTGTTCTTGATTGAGGGATATTATGCGTTTTTTAAAAAAGCGTTTCTATATTCGTCCTTGGCTCTCCATACTATGTCTCCGAAAGTTAAGGATGAATTTCAATAAAATTTTGTGGAACGGTTACGTATGAAGTAAGGAATAAATGACTTGATTTTGATGAAAAAAATTCGTATTTGATTGAGAGGTATTTTTCCGTTTTAACACTTCATAAATTCTTTTTATTCACTTCTGTTTGTCAACACGAAATTTCCAAAAGTTATCAATTCATTTAAATGAAATATTGTGGAAGGTTAGGACACATATTACGTAAAGTATGATTAAATTTGGGGGCGGATTTTTTTTTTTTTCATAAATTCCTGTATCTGATCCTATCACACACGATATCTTCCGAAGTTCTCGATGAATTTCAATGAGATTTCGTTGAAGAGTAAAGCACGTATCACGTAAGGTGATTACATTCTAGGGTGGATCCAGGAATTTATTTTTGCAAATTTTCGTGTGTTTTATTCCCACATCTATGTATTCACTTCTGTCTGTCCTCCGAAGAGTTCCCAATGAATTTCCCTGACATCTTGTGGAAAAGGTGAGGCATGTATTATAAAAGAGGAGATGACATTTTGTGACTGATCCAGGGTTTATTTCTGACTGAATGATATTTTCCCAGTTTTCTTTCCCCTCATAAATGTCTATATTCTCTCCTATCTGTCCATGAAATATCTCCTAATTTGGTGGGGAAATAATGTTTGGCTAATCCACTGGTTAGTATAACTAGCACAGAATTATTTTTGCAGATAAAGGAGACGTTAAAATGTTTCTTATTCATTCAGCAACAGGTTAATACGAAAAGTATTGACATATCTAAATATGTATAAAAATGTACGAACTACGAATTGCATAAAAGTGTCAACTTCAATCGTTGTCTTTCAAGCATTGTACTATGTAGGGAATAAATGTAAAACTCGGATGTATATGTGTGACCTTTTGCTACGACCCTGCCGCGAGCTTATATTGCAATAGCTTTCCCCGACTTATCAATTTACCATCGTGAGCATATGGAAACTCTTTGGCACTAGGAGGGGGAGAGGGTTGATTTACCCGAAAATTGACCCGGTTTTGCCCGAATTCTCGGCGCGCACATCTATGTTTACAATAATCATACAGTTGCCAAATGAAATATAACAAATTTGAAAGTAAGATAGGTCCTAATAATTAATCGTTTTTTTACGATTTTACTCGTGTTGAGAAAGATCAATAAACGAGAGGAATATCTGTATCGAATTTTTCACTGCTGGGAATTATAAAAAAGCTATTCATTATAAAAAAAAATAGATTATGAACTTAATTGATTCCTTAGCGAATTCCAAGATAAACAATTGGTTCATGTGTAGATTGTCAAAGCCTATATCATGATAGTCGGATTGTCTAAACCAATGGTTTGGAAATTTTGAGAACTCGAGAACGCCCTTGTATGGAAAGATATTCTAGCAGACTCCTATTTTCGGCATTTGGTTTTTAGACTAATTAATGAATACGATAAAAATCAATTTTTTACCTTTAAAATCATACTTATCTCAAATCGATTACATTCATTTGAATTCTTATATATAGTTCAGGTGCGATGGGCGATGTTGTTTCTCTGCCACAAGATTCGCTATTTCAGGTTCTGAAGGGACATTGCTGCTGACTACCGAACATTATTTGACGGACCCCCAGTTTTGACACCACTGAATATATATATATATATATATATATATATATATATATATATATATATATATATATATATATATATATTGTCTAAATAGCTTTACTGCTTTAAACGCTAAACACATGGAAAACTTTTTTTCCAAAACACTTTTTGTCCCTTCAGTCTTTTATTTCCCAATATCTGTTAATGTAATTTATGTGATTTTCATCAGTGTTTTTTTAAAAATTATCATTTACACTGACTTTGACGTAATGATTCGATATGAATTTTTTCTTGTTTGGATCATCAGTCGCTTATGTAACCGTTTCGAGGATTTAAAAATAAAACAGTCATATTGACATGGCTACGTGGCAATGTCAATAAAAAGCCACCTCCATTTCAGCAATCATTTTGATATAAGACTCATGTCATACTTCATGAAGTTTGTCATCTTTTATTGGATATTGTTATAATGTATTGTAAATGGGTGTTATTTCATACTGTATCATGTATTTTCTTCGAAACACAGGGCTTGCTTGAGTAGGTTACCGAAAAAAAAAGAACATATTTGACGAAGATGGGTCAATGAATGTAAGAACAGACGTGACTCGTTTTTCGTGTCACTTTTATTGGGTGTTCACCCATGTGGATCTTAAATCCGTTGTGTCGGTTTCAATCTCAAACTGCATGCAAATCATCTGATATTATAACATCTTCAAAAATACTACTAATTAAACCGAAAAACTTGATTTTCTATCAAGCTATTCAACCGAAGAATTCAACGATTTTTTCCCTTACTAACCTTATATATATATATATATATATATATATATATATATATCAATTTACGTAATCTGAGTGTCGATAATCAGGGTTTTGACAAAGTGAACAGTGGTCACCAAGCAGGTTAATAATTATCAAAACCCAATTTTTTCCCTTCTTCATATTTATGAAATTATTTTATGCGCGATGGAAATGATTTTGGAGAATTAGGCATATGGTAATGTCTCTATTAATAGACATTGGACATATAAAACACGTGGAAATAGACAAGTACGTCGCCGTACCCCTGCGCACGCCCCCTTCCCCAATTTCCATCATTGAATGAGTCTACTATGGACAGTCGAAAACAGTGTTACCATTTAGGATATTTTACAGCCATATCTGGATATCTTTTGATGCGTTTAGACGTAAAAAATGTGTTTAGGTATTTCACATGTTTTAATGGATATCGATTTTCAAACATGTTTCAAATATCGGTATTTTTTGGATATTCATCGAAAGTTTTAAGAAATCTATCTTAAAATATCTAAAAAGTTTAGACCTGATGAAACCAGAATAAAATTTTGCCAAATCCTTCTGAACTTCCTAAGAGAGTTGTAGTATACATTGGGAAACATCACTCATTTCAGGGCGAGTAGTGGTACTGGTTGTTGCACATGAACACTAAGATCGAAATCGAGGACACAGAACTCGAGAAAGTAGACCACTACATCTACTTGGGACAACGAATCTCCATGAGACCCTCAAAAGAAGAAGAAATCAAGCGAAGAATCACACTAGGATGGCAAGCCGTTGGCAGAGCTAGCTCAACCTTTAAAAATAATAAGATCCCATTAGTCCTAAAGAGAAGGGTGTATAACTAATGCATCCTCCCAATAGTCACTTATGGAGCTGAAACACGGAACTTAACCAAGAGACAGACCCGAAAGTTGAGAACCATGCAACGTGCACATGAAAGAATAATGCTGGGCCTCACATGGAGAGACCACAAGACAGCACAGTTCATCCGAGAAAAGACAAGAGTCAGGGACATCATAGAATCCATAAAAAATCTCAAATGGCGGTGGGCTGGCCATGTTGCAAGAATGGCAGACAATCGATGGACATCACGACTCACAACATGGATTCCCCGAGACCACATGCGCAACTGAGGCCGGCAAAATGTTAGAAGGAGAGACGAGCTAGACAAATTTTAAAAGTACTGGCTCCGAGGCGCCCATGATAGAGAAGTGTGGCAAATCCTGGGGAAGGTCTATGTCCAACGACGGATGCTAAAAGACTGATGATGATGATGATGATGATGATGATGAGTGGTACTGGTGCTCTGCGAGTAGGGTTGGAAGGGAACTTTTCACTTGTTCAGTTTTGGGAGGCTAGTGACAGCGGCTGACAGAAAAAAAATGACCCCTACCCTTCGTCGAAAATTGACCTTTTGTTCAACAAGATAAATAGAATTTTCAAAATTACGCGCTAAATTTTAAAAAAGGAAAGATAGAACAACAATCCACAGTAGTGCCATTTACAGCCAACATTTCTTCTTACATAATCGACGAGTTGGAACAATGGACTCTTCCATCGAACCTATTTCAGTTTTTGTTTTTTTGATAACTTCGTACAAATTCAAATATAACGATTTTTTTCAGGGGTTGATTTAAAAAAAAAATGTCAAACTATTTTTGTTCAAGAAATAGAGTCTTATTGGTTGCAATGTTGAATTATATGTCATTTTCATCATTTACATCGAAAAAAAAGGTTTAAATAAATACGTGATGTATTTTTGGATGTCTTCTTAAAAATATTCATCGGAAAGATTTAGATATATTTTGACTCAATTCTGGATATAAAAATCCTAGATGAAGTTGAAACGCTGGTTGAAACACACCAATTCGTCTCTTCCGCTGACAAGCTGGCCTATATTTGATGAAATATCCTAACGTCCTCTCCTCTACGTGGCAAATTATGTGTCCTTTACTTCCCCCCTCCTTGTGACACAAATAGAGTAAATATTATTTCCACTCTGCTTCTCTGTTAAAATCCTTGTGGCAGTTCAGTAGAGTCACGTAGGCAACCCTTTCCTATCGTTCACCTACTTAATTCAAAAAGGAAACACTCCTTCCTTTGTTCCATTCGGTAAACAACTTCCACCTTAACTTGGCGTCCATTTTCACAGCAATGGGTTCGGTAAGAAAAAGAATATTCTTCTTGCCCTGATTAATAAAATCGCACAATTAGCCATGTACATCAATAACTTGATTAGTGTGGGTTTCGATGTTGTAAGGTTAAAGTATTGCTGTACGGAGCCCGATCAAAAGCTGCACGGGACAAAAACTCCGATGGCAAAAACCACATGGACGAGAGTTACTCATTTCCAAGTTGGACAAAAACTCATTGGCTAGATTAAGACATGACGAAACCTTCAGTAAAGGTGACAGTCATTCTTTAACCAACCGGATTTCATATATTCTAAATATACATTTTTTTCAAAAGCATTGGATTGATGCTGTTTTAACGGCTGACGATCTTTGCTGCGGAAGGTCATATGCGTAAATTTCTTTTGCTTTAAAATGAACTTTTTTTTCCAACATTCTTTCGGCATAGATATTATTTAAATGCATTAATTCACATCAATCTGTGTATCAACTGAAATATCTATGGAGTATCTAGATGTTAAAAAGATTTGAAAAATCTGTGTATCATAAGATTTGAAGAATATATGTTTTATTAAAGTCAAGTTTAATAAGTTTTTGGATAAATGTATATTTAGAATATGAAATCCGGTAAAAAACAAAACATTTATAACCGATGACTGATAGTTTTTCATGTTTAAATTCAACCTACGGAGATTTATTTTTTCCGGGTTGGCACTTCGAGTCCGTGTGGTTTTACCCTGTGTGATTCTTGTCCTAGGAGTTTATGCCCGGTTATACAAATTAATCTAACTAAGTATAGTATGGAAGTAACTGAATATATATATATATATATATATATATATATATATATATATATATATATATATATATATATATATATATATATATATATATATATATATATATATTATGAAACATTGAACAGTGAGGTTTTGAACAGAAGGGGAAATGTCTCCGTAGTCATGATTCATGAGAATTTGGGCTTAGAATGCTCACTCTTCCAAATGTTTACAATAATGAATGGATAAAGTTTAAGACTTGGATGAAGTATAACTTTGGAAAAATGTTATGTACTATTTTATGAAATATATTCTTTATCCATTTTTTATCTAAATTTTCTATTTTTAAAATGATTTTTTCCATGGAAATGAAAAAGATACAAAGAGTTGTCCAAAAATTAAACATGATCAAACCAAAAAATTAGTGGCCGTATGCTTTTCATAGAGGACTTATTCAAAACGACAAAAACATCAACCCTGTTCCAAAATTGTTTCTAGAATAGCAGCGATTTGATCCTTACGGACATAATTTGCCGAGACTTGAGACTTCGATGTTCAATCTTAAGTCAATCTATTGCTCTGCCTACGAGATATCAGTGGGTTTATTGTAGAAGTTGCGTGGCATCGTTCAAAAACCCACCTCCCGGTAAATAGATGAATGAATGGTGATCGCCCGAGAACTGGTGTGTCCAACGCGATTTGGACGTTACCGTGAATTAAATGATGATAATGCAGCCTATTTTTCTACATGGTTAATAAGCAACTGATTAGAAATGAATTAGAGGGGATAAATAGTAAAATATTACGATAATCCAATGCGAGACAAACGGTTTATCCTCAACGCAATTATGAATTGTTTCAGAAACCGTCAACCAAAACTGTCCACATAATCAACATGAGTTTCTCCGTTTTCTAGCCCATTCTGACCGGCTGGCTAAAGTGTTATGCGCACGAGTTGCTCCGGTGGACCTACAGAGTGGAAAATTTCAACATTTGTCCCTCATTAGGTTTAGATAGAGTTTTCAGTCCTCATTCATTTATTTATTTTTTGTTGGGGGATCAGTTTACAATGTAAGTATATGTTACATTAGTCCCTTAATTGGTGACCGGCAGCATTCACGCTTGTTTGTTTCTTTGTTTTTTTAATTCTGATTTTTTAGTGATCTTAAGTCGAGTGAAGTTACTTATTCATTTATTACTCAGCCCTCTTCCAATTTTTTCAATTGATCACCCCGACACAGCATGCTGATAAAACTTGTTGATCACGTGACCTGTAGGATATTTTGATTATTTCTTTATTTGCAACAAGCACTCATTATTACTGTTTTGATCCTCATTTTGACAATAGTAATTTCAGCACTTATACGTCGTTAACTTCAACTTCAACTCTGGCACAGTGTCAACGTTTCATTCACAGATTCGAAATTGTATGATGCAACGCCTTATCCTCCATATTTGTCTATAGAATCTGCTCTAATTTCATATCAATGAAAAATATATAGGGCTACTCCTCCCTGAAAGCCCCAAATTGTACCGAAAACTAGTTGTACTCAAACAGAGATCAACTACGTTTCACTCCCTGAAGTTGGTGCTCTGATTGAAGGTGTTTTTATGTTGGGAATGGCTGTGATGGGTAGTATCAGCTCTTGTCATTTTCTGTTCATCCATACTTCAGCATTCCCAGGGACTCTCGTAAATTTAAGTTGGTTTTCATCAAATATAGGTAAGGAAAGCTGACCCAATACCAACTTGACCTTTGAACTGAAATGATGGGTAACGAACATCTGCAGTAAAAAGTTTGTTTTTTTTGTTTTTTGTTTTTTTAAATAATCATTTAATTGACTAATTATCGTAGAATTCTAATTTTTTTTACTGCGGTTGCTTTATTTTCGGGAGATTTTCTTCATCAAAGTTTCAATTTTTCTCTCTGCAAGCAACAGTTATCGCATAATCAAGGTTGATTTTGAATGACAAAAACTGACATTAAAAACAGTTTAAAGCTCACATCAATTTTGCAAAGGTAATTTTCAATTTTTACGAGTAAAAATGCAATCTATTCATTTAATATTAAGTCTGATTACATTTATCTCTACGTGACGTCTGAACAGCCTAAAAGTAGCATCGTAGCCAGAGGTATTGAATTGAGGTACCCTCTAAGAATACAGTTTTGATTTCTTATTGGGGCCAAAGTCCCCATTTAGGCCTCCGGTAGGAACTTGTTGAAAAAACACCTCGTATATTACATTGGATGAAAAAACAAAGTATGTTTCGCTTTAAATGTTATTTACATTTTTTTCTATCTAGATATCAAAAAAGATTTATTGTGCCTTGTCCACTCCTGAGTAATAGAGACGAATTGATTTACAAAATACAACCGTAGGATACCCAAGAAACCACGAAAAGAGCAAAAATGTAAAGAAAAACATCTCGTGTTTTACATTTAGAATTCACATGTAAGCGAATACATGCGAAATACAGTTAGATTTGAATTTGATTCTTCCAAAAGGTTCACGTTTAGGGCAATGGCGGTTGTGACGTAAGGTCTTATTGTTATGGATTTAAAAAAACAAAATAGTCTTTTTTTGTACGTTCTCTTTTTTTTCATTTTATTTTCAAGCAATAGAAAACATTCCAATCACCTATTCATGTATGAATTTATATTGCGTGGAAATATAAAAAAGGCCCTCTAATTGCGGTGTAACAATTACACAATTTTGAATACAGGTTCAAATAAAAAGGTACGGCAGTGATGTAACAATCACAAATCTTTAAATACAAGGATAAATAAATCGTATTGTTAGTGTTTTGATCAAATTAATGTTCTATTGTTTAAAGAAAAAAGAAAGAAAGAACAGTCTGCACAAAGAATCTACAAAGACTATTTTTATTGTTTCAAATGAATTAATACCATTAACACGTGTTATTTAAATCCATATCAATAACACTTGTGATTGTTACCTTTTCAGTGCTATATTAAGCAATCATTCTAAGCGTTCTTTGTCTCGACACAACGTTTGTCGGATGTTAACAACGAAGTATATAAGTGGGGGTAAATGATTTTAAAGTTGGTATTTTTAGGTTGAGTTGATAAGGTTAGTTACTTGATTTTGAACTATAATCCTGCGCCCGACACCAGTCTCTGGAACTGCTTAATATTGAACGCTGCAAATGATAGCACAGAAAAGGTAACAATCGCCCCCTTCAAGTCTCAACACAACCGGTGTTTCGAAAACGTGAAACTTTCGGCTCAATCAAATTTCGGATCCACGAAAACATTAATGTGCCTACAATAGTTTCAATGATAAATCTATATTTTGGCAAATGAATGTTGCTATATTAAAAAAGAATATTGATTTATTATCAGAATAAATGTATCTCAAAGTACGTTGAAAAAATATTTCCTATAAATTTAGTAGAATGTTGATTCGAGTGCTCGTCCGTTTATAATCTCCCCACCTCAGGGATACCAAATTAACCAATTTTCGGCTTGATCTGGCTGATATTTATTTGAATTTCGTCCATAGAAATCTACGATAGACGAAAACTTGGTTAATAAAGAATAATTAGCAAGTTTAATAAAGGTCAATATTATTTGATAAGTGGGTTTGAAATTAGTATATAGAACATTTCTAAGCTATAAAGTTAGCCGGAGATGGAAACATTAAGCAAATCATAACCATTTTCAACGAGAGTTCCAGCTATAAAAAAAAAACATACATGAAAATACTACCCCCCCGCTCCATACTTGGGGGGGTTAATTGTGGGGTTTTTCCCTCTCATCCGAAGTATCACTTCTTCCTCTCACGTCTGGATGATGTAATTTCCTCTTTGCTAAGATTATGAATGAATCAAGGAAAATCCACAAATAAGCAACTCTGACCAATCAGAACATCCCATTTACCCTTACGTCACTCAAGCGTCAGTATATTGAAAACGAACCGCTACAGTAAGCAGGATATACAATAACATCATTTTCTACACGTGCAGCAGGCTTGGAAAGTCGAATGTACTGTTACATCAGCCACTAACCCGTATTATAGAGAAATTTCAGCTTATAGAGGTCGTAGGGAAATATAATAGCACAAAAGTTGCTGATGCAATTTTGCCCCGTTATTATTTTACATCTATATCAGAAAGTATTAATGTGGTTATTAATATATTAAATGTCAGATCTAATATCCTGAAACGCATAGTCAAAACATTTTCATTACATAAATTCCTTATGATTTCTAGATTAAAACTCTATAGCATGCGAGTTGAAATCAGAAATGGAAATGGGTTTTCGGAACTAGTTGTACAGTGAAGTTTGATTTTTAGAACTGCAGCAATGTCTCCATTAGAAGACTTTTTACGTACAACCCCCCACCCCCCGGACCCCTGAAATAGAGATGTAGGTTTACAACCCTGTGTTACCCTCTCTCCCCGATTTCTGCCACTGGTTGATGCGGAAATATTTTCATATTTTAATTTTTTATATACATAAAAAAGAACACATTCATTTGTTCTGGAAACTAATTGTAAAACTTGAAAACATCCAAACCATTTCCCTCTGAGTTTCCAGGAGTAAACAGTAAACATGATAGACTAAAATACTGAATTGGTGGGTGGAAATTTGAAAATTAAATTATAACACACGCACGCACGCACACTCACACACACACACACACACACACACACACACACACACACACATATATATATATATATATATATATACATATATATATAATAACTATTCATTCCCCACTTCATTTAGGAAACTAAAACTACTTATAATGAGGGTGCAGTGCTATTTGTTGCTGGAATTAGCAAAACGCTCGTCATTTCCTTCCTTTCTTCCTGTCTGTCTGTCTGTGTCTCTCGGTGTGCCTGTCTCTCTCCCCCTCTCTCTCTCTCTATCTATCTATCTATCTATCTATATATATATATATATATATGCATGGAGCAAAGATGTTGATCTGTACGACGATAATAGAGTGACGGCTGATGACGTCATCAGCTGACTTCCGTTTTTTTTTTTGTTTTTTTTTTAAGTATCGACGGCAACTAAGAACAATTTTTCAGTTTTGGACAGCCAGTTTATACTGAATTGGAAAATTGGTGCGTTTTCGTCTTTTTATTGACTTTTCATTTGTTTTATTTTTTTATCCCTCTAGAATTTTTCACCGACGAGCATTAACGCCAACGGAGTGTTGGCAACAAAGAGAGATATTTCGATGAAGATGACCGTGACTAATAAGAAGTCAATTTCTAGTATAATACTCTTTGTGTTATTAATAGGAAGAAAAATTGCAGAAAAGAAAGATAATCTAAAAATTATTTGGTAAACAATACAAACTCCAAGATAATAGTGGTTGAAAACTCCTGGTAACAATCTTTAAAAAGCGACGTAAACTTGATACTTTTCATTCGATGAATTTTACGCATGTATTCTAAGAACAGATGTATTCATATTGAAAGCATACAAAAATATCAGAAAGGGATGATGCAATGTTTTCCCAAAATATCATGAACGAGACGCGTAGGATAGGTAGGCTTGGTCATTGTAAATTGATATTGTCACACATGACTGAATGGTGTCTCGTAAACCAACTGAGTAATCTCACTGGAGAGTGTCTTGTTCATGCATGTGCAGCAAAAGTCCCCTCTGATTAGTGACCAAATTGCATCAAAGCCTAACAACCGGTTCTCGAAATATTCGAAATGGCTGAATAGTTTTCGAATACATTTCGTATAGACGATAGCCTTCAGAGTTTGACATGATTCTTGCCTGGTTGTACCATTTTCGTTAGAGGTGATGACCATTGAACCTACATATCAATTGGATATGTTACTTCCAAAAACTGTGTATATGGGAAAAGCTTTTATACGTTTACCACTGAAGAACTATTTTGAGCGCCAAGATTTGTTTGATTTCTTCAACATTTTGCCAAAAGCTTCTTTTTTTTTTTTAAATCAGTTATTTCATTGATGCTTTTGTAAATGAAACAAATTAACTTGACCCATAAACTTCAGATGAATGAAATTTCGGCCATTGCAGTTCCATAGCTCAACTGCGACTTTTGTTGTTGTTTTGTATATTTCTCCGTCCGTAACTTTAAGTGGAAAGGTCCATTGTCTATTGTTTGCAACAGCCTGTATAATCATAGTCACCACCGCTCGTAGGAAGCAGCAATGGAGATGACTCTGTCGCAAGTAATGTGTTAATTGACGATTTAATATTTCAAACGCCTATTATTACCTTGTCCAAAATATCTCCCACAAGAATCGTCATTCAAATGATTTGACTAATTTCATTCTTTCTGATCGATATAGTTTGGAGCAATTTACAATTAGACACTGTCAACCAAAACTGTCACCAGGATAACGAACATGTTTTTCTTCTATTTTCAAATTGGTCTGTGTGTCTGTCGTTATGCATCTGCGTATCACACATACAGACCGCACCAATGGTGCTAGAGGGTTGAAAATTTAAGCATTTACTCTTTATTATGTTTGGGGTGAAACAATTCTTTTGTTTTTGCCCTCCCCCAACAATAGGTCTTTAGCGTGTGTGGGGGGTGCATCTGTAATGTACGTTTGTACTAAATTTGTATCGAGTTTGCCCCCGACTGTGTTCACGTTTGTTTTTGTTTTTTGATAATTTGAACTTTTTGGTAATTCAACAAAAGGCGAAATAAGCAATTTATTCATTGATCATTCATTTTTTCCAATTTTTAAAAATTTGATCATCCCAACACAGCATACGGCCAAAAGATGTTGACCACTGGATGGTTTCTATTTTTAGATTTTCGTCTGAATCTTATTGTAGTAAATGCTTGAAAGTAATGAGAATATTAAGAAACATGTCTGGAGGCATGGTCGTCCGCTGGGGGTGGGGCCAACCCCCCCCCCCAGGTGAGGGGTTTTGAAAGTTGAAACCTTGAAGTCAATAATGAATAGTGATGTTGCATGATTGTTTAATGTAACCCCAATTAGATGTACCCACATGGTATTATTCTTCGCAGGTAACAGGGTTGCCGCTAAGATAATTCCGAATATAACCACCCCTGAAATTGTATATCTTTTTGCCCCTCCGACCTAGAAAAATGACATTGGACGCCCATGCCTGAAGGTACGCTTAATTGATTTCATTTATGTTTCAGTGTTTATCTATCGATAGTTTCACATTGGTATTTGAATCTTAAATTACTGCTTGATAAATGTTGAAATATTAAAAAATGTTCGGTGACAAATTCTAAACTTCACTCATGCATATGTACCACAGGTGGCAAAGACTCAAAAGGTCACCAGAGCGGATAGGGTCTCCAAGTTGGCGATGCCCTAGAAAAATAATCTTTTTTTCCATTAACCTTTAATGATCGGCTAGACTCGATATGAGCCCCCTTGCTTGTCTGCTCGTACGTTTCACCTGTGACGTGTGGAGCTGTCTCAGAGCTTTGGAAGCGAAGGTTTGTTTGTGAAAGATGGTGAAAACTTACAAAAATGCCAGGATGGTAGGTGGGGTAGAGATATTGTTGGGTATAGGTGGAGAAAAGAGTGTGTGCGTTTGGGAGGGGGTTTCACTGTACATTAGAGGGAAATGTGCTTTCATTTAATTTATTTTTTCATAAGTAAATAGGTGGCGTCTCTAGACGAGCAGACGTCCTTTCCAGTAGATAAGGTTGTCTTGAGGAGGGAATGAGTGTGTTCAGATCACGTGGTTGTAGTTGGAAGACAGTTTTTTTTTTTCTAAATCAGGAAAGTCATCGGATGTTAAGGGGGTCCATGAAATGTGCGTATGAGAAGGGAGAGTTTTTTTTTTAGAATCATAACCTTATGAAGAAGTGTTATATTTTGATACCAAACAACTTTTTTTACTAAAGATGGGGCGATAGGAAATTAATGGACGTGTGGCTGGTCGCTATCAGTGCAGATTCAATGCATCTGTTTATTCTGGGGATGAGTTCGTGAGCGAAAATTTGAACTATTTTGGTCGAGATAGTGGTGTAAGCGGTTTCGATGTTGGGCCAGATCATTTAGATGATTATCCAGAATTAAGGCCTTTCGGTGTCCGTAAATTCTGGCTATTTCGCCTATGTAGTTTGAGTTACAATCTTGGCAAGGTATCTTGTAGATGCCTGCTTCGTAGGAGATTAGCGAGCGTTTTTCTAATAGAGCATTCGCTAGTAGCGGATATTTTGATACGATGCTCTTTTTTGATACTTGCTCTTTCAATTTTTTTTACTGAGCTGTGCAGTTATTGATGGGTAGAATGATGCGCCTTTCTGCATTTTTGTGCTTCTTGTCTTCTATATTGGTCCTGTGTATTTTCTGCGCTTTCTTTCGTGCATTCTGTATGAAAAATTAGGGGGCAATGGAATGACCTGAAAATGTTCTCAATTCTTCTTCATTTGGATAGTGTTGAGAAGATGCAGTTTCTAAGGGCCTTTTGAGAGATATTTAGTATTATTCAATTAATCACACCAAAACGTAGTATTATACTCTCCTCTTTGTTCAGCACTGCAGTATTTTAATTATATCGTGATACTCCTTTATTTGTAGCTATAATTGTTGTTGGTTCCGTCGTCATCCCTAAGGCTACTTAACTTTATGGTAACAAGTAACTTTTTATAGTTGCTACCATAGTGTGTGGTCTTCCAGGCCATTTACACTATGGCGTGCAATCTACCAAGACCTTCATTACTATAGCATGCGATATAGCTGGAATATTTTACTGGCAGGATGATGAAAATTATGAGTTCGTGTGTTTTTAGATTTACATCAAATAAAACTGTGTGTATTTACCTCTCAGACTAAATTGTTTAATTTGATATAAACGGATTTTTCAATCCATTGAATATTAACAAAGCTCAAATGTAGGTACACAGATTTTAATTCTTAGTTGGAAAAGACATATTATGTGTCCATAACTTGTGGTCTGCACTTAATAATCTGGTCAGTCGGACCAGGTGGAGTCTAGGCAAGGCCGACCTCAGGAGCTACTGGGCCAAATGGAAAGAAGAATTGTGGGGCCCCTGGTTTACAGCCGAAGTTTGTAGGATCTTTAAATAAACTTTATTGTAGACTTTATATCTTTAGGGTACAATGGAAAGCAATCAAAATGTGCGCTTGGCAATTTCACAGGAGAACATTTTTCGCTCTTCTGTAATTGATTACCATCTTTTAATTCAAGTACAATTAAAACAAATTCAAAATACGAATAATATAAACAAACATGGTCGAATCTTTAAGAGTTCAGACGAAAATTGAAATCGTTATTCTCCGTGAAACCTTAAATGTGGTGTCAAGTGAATGTTGCAATGTATTGTTGTGTGTATTTGACAAGACTAGAATATACCCAAGTACAGCCCCCCTTGGGCATGGGGCCCAATAGGGAGCATTTGGACAAACTGGCAGCCGGTCCTGGATCTTGGTTGACAGCGCATTACTGTATCGTAGGCATATTTTTGATAATTCTCTTTATCTATTTAAATGAAATTAGTTTTGTAATTAATAAAGAATTAATAAGGCTTTAGTTACTAGGTTTTATGCTAAGATGAAAATCTCACACGAGCTCTAATTTTTGTCTGAAAGTGTATATACATTTTGAAGGACCAGATGGATGGATAGATAGATAGATAGATAGATAGACACTTCATGAGGGGCCCGTTGCGTACGTGTCAGTATGCACGTATCTCTTGTCAGCAATCCTGCCTGAGATGAAGTCACGCGTGGCAATATGAAAGGTGATGAAATGGGGTCACATTTTTCACAACTCTAGAAGATTCCACCTTAAACTTATTTATGACGGTTTTTTTTTGCTTTGTTTTTCTGTCTGTTTTCCGAGCCCTTTTCGTTTGCTACCTTTCTTCCACATCTCCAGGCGACAAGTTGATAACTTCAATTAACGCTTCATCTCAATTTTACCCAGAATGTTGGAAATGGATGGCAGGTTTGTCAGATAAATGGAGACGTTTCTGGCCAAAAAGACACAAATAAAAGACAACAAAAAAGTTGCCAAATGCCCAAAAGGTTTATACAAGTAATTATGTTATAACTGATTTTTTTAAGAAACATAGCAATACTGGAGTCCACACCAAAAATATTAAGAAAAAGAATGTATTAAAAATATTACTGCAACTAAGTCAAAATGGCCGAAAATGTGTAAGCAGCCAAATCAAGAAGGCCAGATTTGTCAGATTAGGCCATAAAATCGCCAAAATGGCAACCCTGATAAATGGTGTCAGTCCCTATTTGATTGAAGCTCCTTCTCCCAACTCAGACTTGGTGCTACGATTCTGTGTTCCTATTGGAAGGATAGATAAAATAAAAGTTAAAAAAATAGGTCAGTTCATTTATTCGTTTGACCTATATTTGTGCGAAGCATAGGCTTGGAGTGGAGATATGTGAACGCTTGATGTTTATACAAGCATACAGCGGTTCCCAACTTTTTTTCGACTCAACGCCTCCTTCCTGTAGTTTGACCTTGACTTTACGTACACCCTGAAATCTCCAACCTATTGATAAATTTGAAATGGATACCAAATGAAATCTTATACAGAGGAAACTCGGTCATCCGAATTTCGGATCATCCGAACAAGATTCTCAAGGTCCCGCCCACGTGTTCATTCTGGTTCGGTCTTTCGGTTGTAGGACGTTTTTACTGCAGACGTTTTGGCCTCGTTCTGTTTTTATAGATGAAAATGACTATATACATATTTTATGCATTTAATCATGTTTTTATTTCATGAATTCTTTTTATTCGTTTTACACGTACCATTTTAACATCGAGTGTGCATGGGTGTGAAATTTTCGTTTTCACTTAAAATTATCTATGAAATATTTAAAAAAGATTTTTAGTCATTTGGTAAAAAAACGAATCTTGACCTGTTTTATAGTCCTTCGCCTTTTACATTAAATATCGAGTTACCCCCTTTTCTTTAGATCAGATCAGTTATCTGGACAATCAATCATCCGAACTAAGTAATTGTCTCGTTCGGATAATGTACATTTCTCACGATATTATGCCAACACTTGAGAGAATTCTTAGAAATTATAACTTTTTTTCCCGCAGGCACGAGCCCTTTCTTGAAATTATCCCCCCCCCCTTCAAAGGTAGCACCCCCCCCTAGTTAAGAACCCCTGATCGAGGGAAGAAAAGTCTAGCTTTTGGCTCAGATCATTATAGGTACGATTCTAGAAGGGCCAAGAGGGTATGCCCCCTCCCTTCAAGGGCAAAGCACAATTGATATTTTTTTATATCTCGGTGAAGAGCTTTCATAAATCTAGAAAATCCATGTTATCATAAATCAACTTTGCCTTCGTCTTATTTATAAACTAGTATAGTACCCGTCAAAAATGATGGGATTATTTACGTACGGATAAAACCTACAAATATATTTTTTAGTATAACTTTATTTATGGTGAACACATATCTCAAACAAATTTTTTTTCTGTTACTTTTGACAGCTTTTCATATTTTTCAATAATTCAAATCAATAAATAATACCAGAATGAAAATATACTTCGCAAATTGTATACGATAAAAACATCACGAATTATTGCAAGCAGCCAATTAAAATTCCAAGAAACTAACTTGGAAAAACACACAAATCATATCCACCGCTGCATTGAAAAAAACAATAACAAAAAGAAACAGCAACAACTAGAAAGCACTCAGAGATCGCATACATCTTCCTTACCACATTCACTATAACTGAATTGATATCAGGCCATGCATAGCCATGATGTAGAGGAGTTAACTATGCAAGTTCCGAAAATCCATACTTCAGACCATTGTTTTGATATAGGAAAAGTATCTCTCAATTATAAAGAATTCCTTGATCCACTCCAAAATTCAATCAGCCTTTCCTTAGCCCATGATCACTTGTTTCAAAATATTTCATTGAAATTCATCAAGAACTTTTGGGAATATTGTGTTGACAATTAGACATAGACGAGCGAATGTTCTATGCCGAGATAAAATATTGATTTAGGTATTTATTAAGCTTAACCAAGTCTGGTATGAGGTCAAAATTATGGGTGTACATCTGCGTACCTTGCACCTACATTATGATACGATCTTGTTAGAATCGTGGGCAGGTGGTAGGCTTTTAAAAGCTTGGTTGCTATTATTAGTAGAAGTTAGATTCGGGTATGTTGGATTGCGAGAAGGCTATGTCGGGCAAGTGCTTTTAGTGCTCTGCCCCTGATGTGATAATGACAAAATGATCATGCTTTATTTAGCACTGACCACATCTCAGTCTAACACACACACGCACACATACGGCTCAGACCTGCCAAGGTCAGTAAAGTAAATATGATTCGTGCGTACGTATTACGCCAGTGCATCAGCTTTGGTCTGGGGACACGTTGAGTTCCCCCAGGGTGTTCTCAATTTTTGTGCCTTTGTAAACGTTTGGAAAGCATTTTCTGCACTAAATTTCGATACCAAACATATGCAACACTAATCATTGCAATTCCTTTCTTTAAACTAAGACCCCTCCTCCACTCTGTATTGACAAGATAAATCTATTCAACACAATATATAAATTGAGGGAGAAGGACTCAGATAGTCGATACTTTCGTTCAATAAAATATGAATGCCAAGTAGGTGATATTTCCTTGATGGAATTTATCTCAGATGAAAATGCAGGAAAAAAACAGATTTCAATCGAAATCGTGGGAAGAGTGGGGGACAAAGATTATTGTGGGAGAACTACGCAAAATGTAGGAGACTTGGTATGAGTGAAACCATTCCTATATGCATGCACAGCCACACACGCTGATATATATATATATATATATATATATATGTATTATTTTTTTTTAGCTTCCCAGGGAGAGCCAAATGTGATTTAAGATCGTTTTGGGGTGTAAGAACCAACACATTTTCGCAGAGTGGGGTTTTTCTGGAAATGGCATAGTTCCACCACCTTTATCGCAGACGTCAGGGCCTGACCCTGGCTTCACCTTTTTAATACAATGGAGAAGCGCTACTTTGGAGATTGGTTCCCAGGAACCGGACTTCTATAATTTAGAGGGTAATTTTGCAAAGTAATACTTCTAAGAAGTATAAAATTGTTTCAACTAAATTTGGGAGAAAAAGAATTTCATCCCGTTTTTCGAATATTCAAAAACAAAAACAAAAAACGAACAAGTCTCAAATTCTTTGTACACGATGATAACACAAACGCAAACGGCGTGTGAATCGAGATCTGCCTATTTATTCATAGTCAGAGAAACTTGTGAAGAAGACGTTATCTTCAAATGTATTCATGCGAAAATCGGGTCATCTAAAACCAGATGTGAGACTCTAAAATGTTTTCGTTGCCAGTCCCTTAACATGTCTAGATAGACTAATAGAATACGCATCAAATGTTTGGATTGTAGATCTTTTATTTTTGTTGAAAAGATCCTTGAAATTTCTTAGACAAAAATGATCAGCAGCAATGTGCTCTTTAACACAGGGTTGCCAGAGAGTTGGTGACGTTTATAAAACATGCTAAAAATGGCCTAAAGTGGCCGATTGGCAAAATCGTTCATAAAAGCAATTATTTTTTGAATTCATTTCCATTAAATGAACTATTGTTAATCATTAGTGTTGATTGATTTTTTTAAAAATTCGATACTATTATCTACCTTCATTTATAATGGATTTTTATCCCAAATTTACAGTGACGACCCAAGTACTAAAGTTATGATTCGGATTAAAAAGGAACTGAAAAGTCAAATTAAGATGATGGTGAATAATAATAATAATAATAATAATAATAATAATAATAATAATAATAATAATAAAAAAAAAAAAATACAACCATGTGGAAAAGTGGTATCAGCACAAGCCAGAGGCAGTTTTGGAGAATGACAACCACAAACTACTCTGGGACTTTGACATCCAAACTGACCACCTCATCCAGGCAAGAAGACCGGACTTAGTAATAGTAGACAAAAAAAGGAAGGCCTGCCAAATAGTAGACGTTGCTGTGCCTGCAGACCATAGAGTTAAAAAGAAGGAGGGTGAAAAACGGGAAAAATACCAGGAGAGTTAAGGAAGATGTGGAACATGAAAACCAGGGTAGTACCGGTCATAGTGGGCGCACTAGGAACTGTCCCCAAAACGCTGAGGGTGAGACTGGAGGAGATCAGGATTAGAGGAAGGATAGAGACCGTACAGACCACAGCACTACTAGGAACTGCACGGATACTGAGGAAGGTGCTAGAGATATAAGTACTGCAACGAATCGTAGCTCTGACATGATATGCGAAAGAGAGAGAGAGGAGACGTTAGTTGAAGACCTGAGGAGACTTATTGTCACTCAGCCTTCAGCGATAACCACTGGGCAACCGGTGTGAAACTGTAAATCGCAGAATTACTGCGACCTATGCGTACTAGGAGAGGAGGGCTGGAGACTTGAGGAGACTTGCTGTCACTCAAACTCCAGCGGTTACCACCAGGCAACTGGTGTGAAATTCCAAATAATAATAATAATAATAATAATCGAAGAATAGTTATCATCAGTATACATTCAATCGTGGATTCCATCAGGTGATTATTCAGAAGGGGCCTTGTGGGGTACTGATGCCAATTTTCAATTCTGTAGACAAAACAGTATGGACAGGTGCACTGGAACAGACATACACAAACAAACGCACGAACACATAAACACACAAATACATGCACATATGAAAAGAATAGAACCCTTTGATGGCTTCGGTTGTTCAATCGTTTATAAAACACTGCAATACTGAAGTACACACAGAAAATTATATATATATATATATATATATATATATATATATATATATATATATATATATGTATATATATGCTACTACTACTACTACCACTACACCAAAGTCAAAATGGCCAAAAATTTCAAAATGGCCAAAAATTTCAAAATTGCCAAAAATTCCAATATGGCCAAACCAAAAAATTCATGGCCGAACGCTATTTTAAAAGGGCCAGATTTGCCAAAATTAGCCATAAAATGGCAAAAAATGGCAACCCATGTGCTCTCTAACAAAATGTTCTCAAACAAAATGTTCTTTTAATGTCAGTGCTGAAGTAAATAGGCGTCGGCTACGTTGACTGGGTCACATTAACCAATGGGAAACGTTCCTTAAAGACACGCATTTATAGCACGGGTCCCGACGGGAAAGCATCAAAAAGGAATGCTGAAGAAAAAAACATCTGCTACATTGAATCTAAGATATAGAGGCAACATAGGAATTGACAATTGGTCCCAGCCCAGAGGTGGAAGGTATAAGTCGCAATCCCCGGTCCTTTTTAGGGGAACAAAAATGAGGATGATGAAGAGGAGGAGGAGAAGAAATGAAAGGACGGAACAAGAAGTTGAAAAAAACTGTTCAGTCTGTATGTATAAACCATATGGATACACCTAGTATATTTATACCGAATATGTATGTATATGTCTCACCGTCTGTGTGTGCATGTGTGTGTGTGTGTGTGTGTGTGTGTGTGTGTATGTTTGTCTGTTTGCTTGTCTGTCACGTTATAAAACCCACCTAAACATGGGCGCATCCCAACCAAATTTAGCATGCATACACAATGAACAAAGAAAGGTTTAAAAGAGTTTTGTGAACAGAAACTTGAGGGTTTTAGAGGAGGGCTCTATTTACAATGTAACTATAATGCCAAAATGGGACCTCACTTTCCATTCAATGTACATCTTTTCATTTTATATGTCTACGTATAATTCTTTAAGAGATCAAACGTGAAGGGAAACTTTTTTTTCTCCCTTTAAGACGTCCAAAGGAGCAGGGAAACTTTTCCTCCCCTTATAGGGTCAAAATGAAAGGAATTTTTCCTCCTTTAAAAGGTCACTAGGTAAGGGAAACTTCTTTCCCTCCTTGAAATGTTCAATAGTGTTGGGAAACTTCCCCAATGGTACCAGAATTGAATGGAAATAGGTTTGCATCAACGTAAAACCATTGAAGGGAAAATGGTTTCACTTTGATGTGAAGGTCCATTTTACCCATTTGGTAGCGGTTGATGAAATATCTCACGACACGTTTCTTCATCGGGGCCTGGTATAATTTAGAATAAAGTCTATTGTATCTGTTATTAAGTGGCCCTCAATTGAGAAAATATTCGTAAATATCAAAATATATTTTTACTTGCATAATAAAGTGATTAAATTTCCTCATTTGCTACATAGCCTGATAATACGACAAATATGTCTAACATTTCAGTAATAGTACAACTTTGTATTCGATTTGGTCTTCGTGCAGTGGCTATGGCTTCATTTTGAAATACCTTCGCCACCTATGTATCACATAGATGCCACTCTCATTAAGTACAGTGTTGAAATAATTGTCCCGAGTGTAGGAGATAACTGGCTAAAATAGCTTACCTTAAAAACCCAGTCGTTCATAGAATTTGGAGTCAGCAGAGTACTTAAGTAATACAGAAAATGCAGAATCACTTATTCGGAATTGATAGCTAGCAAGCAATTAGTACAGGGCCCTTAAAAATGCATTGCCCGTGGCATATGCTACTTATGTTATATAGGTAATCTGGCACCGTTCTTTGATAGTAAGTCGAATAGTAATTCAAAGCAATTCATAAATAGTCATGAAGGCAGCGAAAGCGAAGATTGACCTAACGCAGCTGGTGAGATATCTTCTTACTCTTGCGTAGAGATTCAAGACAATCCGTAGAAGGTTGGTACAGAGAGTCGAATCAATGAATATTCGAGGAGCACCTGACGAGATATCTCACGAGAAATTCCTTAGTCTTGTATCTTCTTACACGGGTAGTGAATTTGCATGGAGATTCGAATCACTTCATAGATGGTGATGAATGTAGTGAAAATAATGATTGTTTTATAGAAACTGACGAGATATTTTATCTATACGACGTCACACAAAATATTCAGCTTCAGAAAATACGTCATTTTGCATTCCTAGTACTGAAGTATCGTGAAATTTTGCAGCATTCAAACTTACTGCTGTCTATACTGTGCTTTGTACAATGTTATGCTCGTCCTTCGGCATAGAATGAACAAGTTGTATTATAGAAATAATGATTTATATAATTTCATTTATTCTAATTTTACATCGTGTAAAAAAAAAAATTCAGGGAGCTAATTCGACATTCCTGGTAGTAAAGTATCAAATTGTACAAGCATTAAAATATAGTTGTTTATGGAACGACAGTCATGGTATCATTAAGCCTCCTTTAGAACCATCAAATTTCGTTAAAATGTGTTTTGTGTCAGCCTTTGTAAGTTCCATGGAATATTGAAAATATTTATCAGGTCAACTCCATCCATCATAAGGGCGAGGCCTCTGTGCAGTGAAAGGGCAGAGCAGTCGGTGAATCAGTCCGGGAGTTTCTTAGGTAAAGCTATATATCGAAACTTCCAAGTCAAGACGATATGTCCATAAATAACGTAGCTTGACTTTAACGGTTACTGCCGAGAGAATATAGTATGTTTTACTGAAAGGGTGATTGTAATGATGGTAGGATGGTTGAAGGACGAGAGTGTTTGTTAGTGTATAGGGGGGTAATACAGCTTTGCATCGCCTTTTGAAACTTCTCACCACTTTTTCGGGAAAGAGGGTGGCACAAACCCCCCAAAGAATGATATAAAAGGTTGGGTAAATATATATATTCATAATAGATTTACCGAACCTTGGCGACGATGAATTTACGTTCGGTAAATCTATTATCAATAAAAAGGAATGAATTGATGTAGGTTTTATTCATTTTTTTTAATGCCAAGAAAATCCTCCAAATAGATAGAATAATAGTGATACAGACCTTGCCCGGGGAGCAATTTTATAAAACGAACGTAATTACGAAAAACATACTTCTAGATCGAAAGAAAAAGTAAAAATATTCTTTTAAAAGCTTTCTTATTGGTGATAATAACATATGCTGGGAAACAATCTCATTACAAATATTTTCTTTTTTTTCCCAGCACTTTGGGCCATTCTTTAAGTGTAGGGGGCCCTGATCTTTTTGCTCCACTATACACCCCCCCCGTACATTCCGAGAAATATCCCGTTTGTATGAGTCTCGCATCTGAAACCAAAAATTACACGAATTCTTCCCAGAAAATACGCCACTTACAAAAAACATCCTCCTGGAATTCTGAAGCTCCTCCTGAACACTTGTCTCTGCCAACAACACAGCATTTACGGTGAAAGGATTCCAAAGAAACGCAAATTCATCGTCGCCAAGGTTCGGTAAATCTATTATTGATATATATATATATATATATATATATATATATATATATATATATATATATATATATATATATATGATATTAAATATCTGTTTGTCTGATCTACTTCGGATGCAGGAAGTTGAAAGTCTGCATAGAAGTACATCTTTCCATGGTGAAGGACGTCAGACGGTTTTTTTAAAAGGGTTTTACATTGAGGTTCTATTCACAATGTAATTATTATGCTAAACAGGACCCCTGCTTCCCGTACAACCAAAATTAATTTTGCATCAAGGAACCTGGAATTGGCTATATGAGTTTGACTTCGAACATCATTCAAGGTCATCGGAGGTCATTTCTGGTCATCTCTAGCAAATTGAAGCAATTCTAGGCTATAATCTTGCCGATAGGAAGCTGGAATTTGGCATAGAGCAAGTCTTCTTACAGCGAAGGTCATTTGAGGTCACCAGGGGTCATTTATACTAATTTCTTGTCAGTCGAAGCGATTATAAGGAACAATTTTGCAACTTAGGGAGCTGATATTTGGTATACGGTCAAATATTATCACAGTGGAGTTAATGAGCTATGTGAAGTTGGCCACAGATGTCATTCACGGCCATCATAAGTCATTTCTAAGGGAGACAACTCACTTTCCACAATATTTCACAAAAAAAAAAATGGTAAAAATTGAAAGAAATCTTCAGATACTTGTCTTTCAGAAGACTTTTAATAGGTGAATAAGCATAGTGTCCAAAAAAGAGTTTAATTTATAAAATTTTCATCTGATTATTTATGTTTTTATATCTGGCTTTTCAAGGTACTATTTCGATATTTTGATATGATTTAGACATGTGTTTTTACAAATATTTCAATTTTATTTAAATACTAGCCGGGAAATCCTGGCGTTGCCCGGGAGAAAAATAACTTCAAATTTGATAATACAGTAAAAAAAAAAAATATTCTTTAATATATTTCTTTTTACCCAAGACAAACCACCAAGCCCAAACCTGGTTTAATTGAGTGTACATGTAAGCATTTTAGATGATTTTTCAGTCCGTTTGCATATTTTCTTCTCACATCGGCTGTCACGCATCCCGTGCTGGTCCGTACACACTCCCGCGCAGACCTACGTGCAAGTATTTGTTTTTGTCGAATATTTGAAAAAAAATTAAAATTAGATACTTTTTGCCTGTAATTGTTGTTCTTTTAATCCATCTGGTCTCTGTTTCCTCGGATAATTTGTCACTTTTAAGAACAATCATCTTTTAAGCTTTTTTGATGGGGGGTGCTTCTATTTATAATGTAACTACAATGTTAAACTTGATTTGGGAATGTGTGTGCAAATAATCGATGGAAACGAACATTTAATTTTATGAAAACTTTGAAAAATATAATTTGTTTGAATTATTTCTTTTCCTGTGTTGTCATAATTTAAGTTATTTCTCTTTGGGCAACGCTGGGTATCCCCACGGGTATTTAGTTCCCCTTTCAGCTTCATAAAGTACTCAGTGATTCAGTCTTTGTATATGCCAGTCTTACATTGTTGATACTGATCTAGAAATTCTGCCTCAGTATCACCATAGCCTAGTTATCAGACTGAATACTTCTTCACCACAGGCTAATTTCGCAAAAAATGCTCTGAGCTTAGGCACAAATTCAAACACTACTGCATCTTTTCCTTGAAGACCCTGGTTTGGCATATGTAGAACCTCTCTAACAGTAAGTGAGGTTTTACGGAAAAACAAAATTTGCTGTTAAAAGACTTACACTATTTTGTCATCAGTGAAAAACAACCCCGAAGACCGAATTGTTACTTATACGATTCATGTATATACAAATACATGCTTGTTGATTTATAATGTCAGTAAAAAGGCAGTAGGTGAACTATAATTTATAAATCTTTTGGCAGCAGCCACCATTTAGGTCCCTGGGTGCGTGTTCAAATAGGCCCATCCTCTCTCACCTCTGCTACTCCTCTGGTACCGATCTTGATTTATAATCTCTGAAAAATGTCCGTGAGCGGGTAAATATTCTTCTGGGAAATGTCTATCTAGTCCAGTAGAATTAGGATGAGACCTTGAACAAATTTGCATAAAAAGGTGAAAATCGGTTTATTGTTGGAGGAAATGCTATAAATGGACTGTTCAAGAGCCCTTCTAATTCCGAGAAGTTTTTGAGAAAAATGAACAATCGTGATTAGCCCAATAGCGGAGGGTGCGTGTCTTAGAAAGATACAAACTCTATATATATGGGAGCGTGACAGAAGTTCTCAATGAATTCCGATGAAATTCAATGGAAGGGTTTACAATAGGCTGAGGAAGAACTCATTATATTTTGTGGCGATTCCATGCACAGTTACCTCCTCTACGTCGTAGTTATATGAGCACACAACAAAACATAGCGAAGTTTCATGTCCGTTTACACGATATCACTAAAAGTTCTCAATATATTTCGATGAAATTTTGTGAAACCGTAGACATTAGGCTACAGAATAACCAATTGAGCTTTTGGACGGATCCATGCAAAGTTATCTCCCCTAGATCGCATTCTCAATGGATTTCAATGGAATTTTGTGGAAGCGAGGGCAGTAAACCAGAAAAGAATTCAGAAAATTTTTGAGCAGATCCATGCATAATTGTTATAGCTAACTATTGGCCAACGCAAAATATCTCCCAAACTTCCTTGTCTGTCCAAAAGATATCTCCAAAAGTTTTTGGTGGATTCAATGAAATTTTGTGGATGAGTGAACAATAGGCTACGAAAGAAGTGATTGGATTTGGGGGCGGATCCAAGCAGACCACGCCCTATTACTTTCCATACGTTAGAGCTAGATGTCCACACCACATGATATCGCCAGAAGTTCATGTCTATCCACTCAATATCCCCAAAGGTTCTCAGCGAATTCGAATGAGCTTCGGTCGTAGAAGGAGTGCTCCAAGAAAAGCTTAATTGTTATAACCGTTCGTGAAGCTCCCCGCTGTTTTGGATGTTCACGATAACGACTTGAAATGCTTAAAACTTTGCCCTCCTGGATTTCTTCTGAGCTTTTTAAAAAAATGTAAGAGCACGTTTGAATAATTGGGAATAATGTGAACAAATCTGGAAGAAATGTCGCTATTAAACAAAAATGAGATATCTCGTGAAACGAAACAATTCGAAAAAATTTATATTGATAAGCTGTGTCCTGACCCTCCGCGAAATCTGAAGAACTACTGTAGACTTGCGATTCGATGTAGAACAAGTTATCGGAATATAGGACATTGATAGGTTAAAATAGACCTTATAGGCAAGGCTCTTCCTCTCTGATAAGGAAAGTCTTGGATATAGGACAACGCGTTGAAATGTAGGATTGCCCTATTAAATGCAGGGCTGTTAGCAACACGAGCAGACACGTGCGTTATTCTGTGAACTATGTATGCTTGCATTGTCACGATGAATTCGAAGGCAGCGCACGTTTTCGGTAAATTGATGTAACAGACAGCTGGAAAGTAAGGTCTCAGTTATGTTGCCTTGTTACTTTCTTGGTGCTCGAGGGAAATAGAGAGAGACCAAGGAGAAGAAGAAGAAAGAGCTCAGACATGATTCGTATTCCCATGAAAGACAAAACTGCTATCATCATCATCGTCATCACTACAACCTCCAGCGTTACTATTATTATTATTATTATTATTATTATTATTATTATTATTATTATTATTATTGACGAGTGACGTTCGAATTCTATTTCATTTTTTCTTTGCCGAACGCACCATTAACGTTTCGAAAGTTATTTTACATTCGAATTTTGATTTGTGAAGATATACAATATGTAGAAAAAAAATCAGTTTTCTTATATTATATCTTTAAAAGAATTCAAAGCAGTCTTGATTTTCTTCTTGTTCTTCTTGTTCTTCGTCTTCTTGTTCTTGTTCTTGTTCTTGTTCTTGTTCTTCTTCTTCTTCTTCTTCTTCTTCTTCTTCTTCTTCTTCTTCTTCTTCTTCTTATTATTATTATTATAATCATTATTATTATTATTATCATTATTAATGGAACATTGGCATAGTCATCTCCAGTACTTTTCTTAGTATTCTTGCAGAGCCCAATAATGCCTTGGACTGTACCGTGTTGACCCTACTTTGAATTTCTAACTCATTCAATCTTGATTCTAGTATTTGGGGCACGGTTCCAAGTGTGCTTGCTCTTATGGGTACGATTATCTTCAAGTTTTTAGTGGAGATCAAGGGGCAGCGAGTTTTCTCAAATCTTCAACCCTCTCCTCAGTATCATTACTAACTTTAATAGTACTCCCGAGTATATTATCTAAAATCTTCCTTCTAAATTTAAAATCTTCCACTTTCTTTGCAAGCACCTCTGGGACGGTTCCCAGTGCTCCAATAATTGTAGGCACAACCGTGATCGCTATGTATCCGTAAAGTTTTGGTATAGTAGCAGCCACCATTTAAAAGTGTTTCATTAATTTTCTTTCAACAACTATGTATACTGCCCTAGTTTGGAAAGGGTTGTGTATTTACTTTTCAAAGTCTTGAAGTATTTTCTTTCATTTCATTTTCAAGAACAGCTTCAGCTTAGTGTTCAACCATTTTTTGCTTTGTCGAACCGAGATCGTTAGCATAGTTCCTGGTGAATTACTGTCCCCATGCAACTGTGTCAGTTTCATATCCCTTTTAGGTGAGTTTGCTGCATTCAATAATAATGTTTACCGTCCTGTTCAAACGGCAATATTTACTATTTTGTTATTTCTTTTTATCAACATTTGCTCTGACGTAATTAGTTTCGGTTGTTCGCCAACATTTCTGCGCAAGACAAATCCACACCGACAAATCCGTGCAAGACATCCACACAAGGACAAATCTGCGCAAGGACCAACAAAAGCGAACTATGGAGTTGAAACAACTTATTGAAATACAAAAAAAAAAATCATTTTTTGAGTTGAATCATTTTATGAAAGTAATTTACTTTTGTAGTTCAATTTCATAACTTGATTGTTCGCGGACACAAACAATGAAATTGAAAAGATTTATAAAAAAATTGAAATTTCTTTCCGGTCTCGCAGGTACTAACTATTTTGTTACGAACAGGGAAACAAAAAAAATCACATCTTTAATTACAAAAGTATTTTTTTTAGATACTAAGGTTTTATGTTCTATTATAAAAGTAGAGTATTACAACATTTGTAAAAGTGATTTAAAAGCGTCTTTATCGACATTTTTTAGTCAATGAATAACAGCAAATCCTAAAACTAGTCTTATCTCCTCACTTACTACCTCGGAGAGAAGTAGCCGAAAGCAGGAGCGGGGTTGAAAAGTACCCCTGCCCGAGTAGACGAGTACCCAGCAGCTTTATAAATAGTAGTTCTCATACTGCATTTCTACTGTCATTATACAACATCAAGGATATTTTTGTACATACATGAATTGCATAGATGATTTAGCCATTGGGGTTGCTTCTCACCAATTGAGTGATACTGCATATTTATCTATTTATTGCAAATTTTCCCACTAAATGTTGGAAGGGGGCATCTCAAGGAGTCAAGCCCCCGGTTCCCAAAAATTTTCTAGCTACGCTTCCTTCCATTCAACCTTTTTTTATCGGCTTTTGTTTCGCGAGGAATGCAGTCTGGCACAGAGAGAGAGAGAGAGAGAGAGAGAGAGAGAGAGAGAGAGAGAGAGAGAGAGAGAGAGAGAGAGAGAGAGACTTTCACTCTCTCGTTCACATCCATCTTCTCTCTGTCAATCCCTCACTCTCTCCCTCTACCAATCTAATCTATCTATTTTATCTGATGTATCTATCTCGGGCAGACACATGGCGTAACAGCGTGCATGCTCAAACGAACGCGAAGGTGACACGTGCAGACCCACGAGACTCCAACGCGTTCAATTCTTGACATGGTTGAAGGGGGGGGTGCAAAACTAGCAGGGAGGGGGCATAACTGACATTCTTGAGGGGGGGTATTGCGTTACTTTACTTCCCGCTCTTTTTCAACGCTCTTCTGCAATAAAGGTGTTTACGAAGTTTTAACTTTGGTTTGGCGCAAGGGCACCTGTGCGGGGCACCCAGTGAAGATGGAACTCACTACACAGTACCGTAGGGATGGTATGCTAGACTCTCTTGCTAATCATCACCCCATGGCGAAAGTCTTTACACCATGAAGACTAGATGTCGAATGGCGAAAATAGTTTTGTAATTCGTATGGGATCGATGGCATGTCAGAAAAGCCACTCACAGATATACCGTCCGGCTTTATATTTTTTTCTCTATGTTCATGACTGGATTAAGCTAGTGCGGAGCCTGTAGCATATATTGAAAAAGGCACCATAAATTAAGAAAATGTACTTATAAGTATAAGAACACACACATTTTCTACTTGCAAAGTAATTCAATTATTCACATTTGCTTTACAGCCGAATTATACAACGAATATGCCGAACATTTCAGGCCTTCTATCTTCATCTTTGTGCAGCGGCTATTACTTCAGATTCAATTACCTACATGTCTATCTATGCGTTGTTAATGCATCAAAAGAATGCCATCTTCCCATTTGTAATTGTATCAAAATGATATGCCCGATTAATGGTGATAACTGGCTCAAATCGCTTATCTTGAACACACTGTCATTCATAAATGTTGAGGGCAGTATAGTACTATAGTAATAGAGCTGAAACGCTGAACAGAATTGATGGCTTGCAAGCATTGAGCGCGGTGCTCTTGAAATTGCAGGGCCTGTAGCATATGCTTACATAGTTGATCCAGCGCTATTTCGAAACACTTATTCAATCATTCGTCAATATACAACTTACTAACATACACCAAAGAACCAAAAACTGACCTGGGAGCGATTGATTAAACGAGTTCAAGCAGTTATAGTTCGTCAACACATTCAATTCTCATACTTCACGTAAAAAGTCAAACCATGTAAAAAGCAAGAGTCGTGTCTCAAATCACGCTGCACATTAGGTAATGATTTCGTGTATATATCTTGAACGATCCATGGAGATCCAATCATTGTTTGTGATAATTGTATCTTTTTATAGTCTGGTTTCAAGCCCGACGCCCAGCGTAGACTGTCTTAGAGTGCTGAAGGGCTCAATCTGCCCCGCTATTTATTCACAGTCAGTGGGAGAGGTGGATTCATGCCTTTCTAAAGCGCGTGGTGAACGATTGACTAAATAAGTTCAAGTAAGGGTGTATAACCAATGCATCCTCCCAATAGTCACTTATGGAGCCGAAACATGGAACCTTACCAAGAGACAGACCCGTAAATTGAGAACCATGCAACGTGCACATGAAAGAATAATGCTGGGCCTCACGTGGAGAGACCACAAGACAGCACAGTTCATCCGAGAATAGACAAGAGTCAGGGACATCATAGAATCCATTAAAAATCTCAAATGGCGGTGGGCTGGCCATGTTGCAAGAATGGCAGACAACCGATGGACATCACGACTCACGACATGGATCCCCCGAGATCACATGCGCAACCGAGGCCGGCAGAATATCAGATCGAGAGACGAGCTAGACAAGATCAGGAAGTACTGGCTCCGCGACGCCCATGATAGAGAAGTGTGGCAAATCCTGGGGAAGGTCTATGTCCAACGATGGACGCTAAAAGACTGATGATGATGATGATGATGATGATGATGAATGAATGAACACTCCTACAAACAAACTCGAGTCTTATACTCACATCAAAATTTACAACTTTTAACCAGATATCTGAAATTAAAATTCTCGAATGAGAATTCCGAGCATATACTACCAATCAATGCACAAGTTAAATAAACCCAAAGGTTATTGTTGTCAAACTCCAAGAATTGACTTTATTATCGTGAATTCTTCAGAATTTGGAATTTCAGATTTTTAAATTCAAGACATGAATATATATATGAGAGAGAGAGAGAGAGAGAGAGAGAGAGAGGTGGAATCGGTTGACTTGTTTTGCTGCAGTTTTCGAATCCCATTTATAAGAACTACTTCTGATGCGGTTGAAATGGGACACGTAGTTTTGGAATGATATCGTATGGAAAAATCAATTCTGTTTTATATTTAGATTTTTGGAGTTTGACCCTAGCGCAGCCAAGTTTGTTATTCTTGAAATCCTATTTTCTTTTTTCGGTTTCACTTATTAACCTCCCGTTCAAGATCACGCCATTTTCATTTCCAATAGAACTTGACATAATTCACACCGATTTTAATGGGTTAAAGGAGCTAACAGGGGCGTAGCTGGAGATTTGGGAGCCTTCGGGGCTTGGGTCTTGTGGGAGAGAGGGCTACTACCAACATTTAGTGCACAAGTTTCCCAGCTGGAGGGGAGCTCGTGCCCCCTCAAGTTCATAAAAGTATTACAGGGGTCGTTGGGCAGACTTTTCAGAAACTTAGAACCTGTGGACTTGTTGAGTAGAGAGTCCTTTCAAAAAGTAGTGACGTAGCGAAATATTTGAGGGCCCAGGCGAGGAATGAGGTCGTAGCTGGTCGAATACCCCGACGACGTTTAATGAGATTTGTTATAGAATATTGCTAGAAAAAATGCAGTAGGTGAACTACTGTTCATAAAGCTTATGGATGGCCCCCATTCATTGGGGTTCCAGCAGCGACTTAGAGCCCCCTTCCTCAGCTACGCCTTTGGAGACTGAAATAACTGAAAATATCTCACGCAGCTCAGAGACTCTGACTCTTAGACTTCATTGGAAATGACGTATCTTATCGTTGACGTCTAAATCTAACCGTATTTTATTACTTCTTATAAAATCAAATTTATTGTAGGATTTACAATCTTCTAAATCTGATGTCAGAAGTAATGACGTCAATACATCGGTACCCTACACTACAGCGGGGTGCCCTAAATATCTTGTCACAGACGCATGAAATATTCCAAATGCCCTAATTGAATGCCGTTTACATATATATATATATATATATATATATATATATATATATATATATATATATATATATATATATATATATATATATATATATATATATGAGTGTGTGTGTGCGTGTGTGTGTGCATGCTAAGCAAAACTTGAAAAAAACGACATTTTTGAAAATAACAACCAAATATTTTTTTACCAGATGAAGCTAAGCAGAACCCCACAAACATATCTATGCAGACGACAGTCAAATATTTTGTAACTAAATAAGGGGCATTTGAAATATATGATGGCCTACTTCACAATCTCTTGTGCATATTCTGTTTTTAGATTCCTCAATACAACAATACAGATTTAGCTGATATTCATTCTAAACCTTAACTTCGAAGCGGTGACCCGTAATCAGATTTCGATTACACTTAAATGACATTTGCTCTCATGCCTTTAACCGTAGGTGTAGAGGACTTAGAACCCAAGTCTAGAAGACCTCTTAGACTGTTTAGAGATATTTTTGCGAACTAATTTGGGAGGAAGAAAAATCCGTATTCATCAACTCTCAAACTGAAAATTCCTCAAACTATATTAATGCTAAGAGGTTTGTTTTTTAGATGCGCTAGCAACTCTAGCGCCTATTACCGTTACTGACTGACACACATGCTGCTGAGTTACGTCTCTTGCTCAGTGTTACAAATTTAGATGTTTTTCATCCAAATCTAGATGTTTCTGATGTTTGTGTCTAGATATCAGAAAATGCTACTAAGTGATTTTCAATAAAATAAGTTATATTTCTATTTAGTTTATAGTCGTAAAATGAGTAATATTTGTATAGATTAAGTAATATTTCAATAAAATAAATGTTGAAGATTGAAATCACATTTTATTCATAAATAATATGTAAGATATTTCCTAGATTTTATGTATATATCTGGAGGATCGAGATGTTGCCAAGTCTTTTAAGATGTTTTTTTTATTCAATTGTAGGTGTAAATTTTAAAGAAAAGTTGGCAACACTAATCTTGTTATACATTCAAACAAGAAAAGAAATAGCGCATCTATTGTCTGATTTTCCTGCCTGTTAATGCCAAAAAGAAGTGCGTATATGATCAGAATAAGACACATACCATCAGTGGTTTGCCCAGTGGCTGAAATAGTTACGTATTTCCCACACAGAGCAAGTGTAAAAAGCCAGGGTTTAGAATATTAATTATCTGGGTAGGTATGTCGCTATGTTTATTCCTTTGTTAGAAGCAAGAATTCACGCGTCCTGTATGAATATGGACATGGAGATTAAACAAAGATTGAAATGAAGGCAAACAAATGAGACATGAATAAACAATGCACATAAGGCTTGGAATTAAGGACGTGTAAACATGTAAGATCGATCGCGATCGAGCTGATTAGAATAGATAACTACGTAGATTATTCAAGGCGGAAAATGGTTATTTCTCAGATGTACGAGAGGAAATTCCTTAAAAGTCCAACTAACAGAAATTGCAAAGAAGATGAGAGGATAGGTGCTCGAGCGAAGTGGACGGAACTGCGTTAATCTAGTTGTTGTGGCTACATTGTGCGGAGGTACTGAAAGAAGTCGTTTTCCTAAGAGCCGGTTGCTTCGAAGATCAGAGTAATTATTGGAAACGAGATCTTCAGTGTTATACCCAATGGCCAAGTTGTGAGGCGATATATGACACGCGTGAATATAAGATCGCAAGCAATCTTGGGGATCATTCTTGACGCGGAAATGGCACAGCAGAAAGACTATTTGAATCGCAGAAAACATATGGGGGTTTGAGCCCATGTGCGCTCTTTGGAATAAGGAGAATTAAAAGGCAGAAGGTATTTGCGACTATAAGTAGAAAACACATTGCAAGTTCAGGCGAAATGACCGATTCTAGAGAGAGAGAGAGAGAGAGAGAGAGAAAGGAAAAAGGTGGTAGGATGGGGGTTTAACCAGCTGAAACCCGGGGCTAAGTGAACGATGGTGAACGTAAGTTTAGGGCTTTTATGAACAAGAGCTAAAGGAAGTGATGTATTGCCTATATAGTTAGATTTAAGGTTTCGTGTCTAAAGGTAACACTTATTTGTTTTCGTTTTTAATTTTAACCAAAAATGAACAAGTCGTTAGAGTGTGTAAGCACGTTAATATAAACTTCTATGAAATGTATCGGATACGTTTTGCACTCACTATATTGTGTATATTCTAAATGGGGTTCCTTTTAGAGACTATCGCAGGTTTGGGGAGCTCTTTCAAAATGTACAGTTAAATGTGAATATCTTCTATGAAGTTGTGATTTTCGTTATGAGAATATTGCACAGAGTTAATCGTAATAGAGAAAAATAATCTTGGGTACTTACAGAGGATTTGCAAGCAATATCACGCTGTGATTACGTAATTTGACATTTTTGAGGTTTTGGTTGATGATTTGTCAACAGAGATAAGTCAATTAATGTTTGAGAATCTTTTGAAAATAGGATTTACCTCAGAGGAATTGGAATCAAAGAAAATCAGTTAATTTGATGCTTAATTGAATAGATTATACAAAATATTGCTTACTTATTTCTGGTATTGGCTGGTTTGCGATAAATACATGATTGGAATGAGCAAATATAACACGTTGAACACGTGTTGAGCAAGGTAGCGAGAAAAGAGAGATAGTCAGTTATCGGCTACCGTATACAAATGATGGTAACGTCTAAAGTTGAAACAAATATATCGAAATTCCTTTGAAAAATGGGCCTTTCAGAATTCGTAAAACTTTATGTTTATCGATAAGTAGAAGACCATTCTTCGGATAAAAAAATATCATAATCTTCACAGTAGCCAAAACATCATTAATTTGATGACAAACCTTTAAAAAAACGTAAGAGAAAATGTCCAGCAGACATTTTTTCACACAAAAAGTGTACTCTGTATTTCAATGGAAACAACGGAAAACTTTCTAAATAGGAAATATTCTATTTTAGGGGGTATTTTTTCTTTTTCAGGTTCTGAGTCAATTGAAAGAAAAACGGGCTGCTGAATCGAATGTAATTACAACAGATTTAGTCTCTCTAGGGTATTATCTTCATATAAATATTATGTAGTCGGGGTGGCAGTATATTTCATTGCGTTATTACAACATTAAAACAGGGGACAGAGACACGAGAAATAAATTTTTCTAACAAAATACCCTTCTCCTTGGAAGGTTCATTCAAAATGAATATATCCCCAAATATTCATTGAAATCGTCCCATTAGAATATTTTGGGTGGAATATTGAAATGTGTGTGATAATTAGGCTAAAATTTCCCAGTGCTATTTCTACTAGTACATCGATTGCAAATGTAAACAAGTTTTCAAACCCCGTTATCTCCGGTTCCAAATTGTTTACAGGAAAAAAAAATAGCTGATAATTTTCTGCAATCTTTCTTCTAATGAGAAACACAAAGATCACCCCGATAAAATTGAATGATTCCAAATAACGAACATCTCTAGACATATGTTGCTTTTTGCCAAAAGTCTGTGATATACCCTCTTGACACACCAATTAAAATCTTTGAAATGTCGGAATTCTTGTCAAATTACATAATTACCGGGTGAAATCTCTCGCAAATGCTCTGTGAGTACACAAAATCTTCTCTTTTTTTCCATAATTAACTTTACGCCATATTCTTGCAATTATAACGAAAATTACAACTTCATAGAAGATATTCACATACGTTTTTAAAAGTGTGCCCTCAAACTCTTGATAGTCCCTAAAAAAATCAATTTTTAAAAAAATATTTCATATAGAAATTTACCTCAGAGAAATTAGAATCGAAGAAAATTAGTTGATTAAATGATTAATTGACTGGATTATAAAAAATAATTGCTCACTTATTTCCGTGTGTATAGTGAAAATGCATTTGTTTTGCAGGTGGTGTCTGAAATCGATTAGAAATCCTGTGAGTGCGTAAAATTATCATTATTCTAAGATTAAATTTATGTTATATTCTTGTATTGAACAGCGATCCATATGGCTACGTTACAAACACAAACGTTTCCTCACAATTAATTAATTTCATAAATAATTCAGTTGAACCCATTGGTACCTATAGCATGGCAAACACAAAGGTCACTGCACGCTGCTGATATATATATATACATATATATATACATATATATATATATATATATATATATATATATATATATATATATATATATATATATATTTATATGTGTGTGTGTGTGTGTATGATAATTAATAATTGAGTCAATATATATACATATATATGTGTGTGTGTGTGTTTGCGTAAGAGATAAGTGAAAAGTAAGGAAAAGCCACACTTGTTGGAGGTTATTGGGTATTTCATAACTTTGGATATTTTGAAAAAAGGTTGTGTCAATTGTTGCATTTCTCGTATGGACTCACAGAAAAAAAATTCTTTAGACCGGTTTCAACAATTATCGGAAAAGAAAAGAGTTCCGGTTTGGGAAAGATTTGCCGTGATAAATCTGTCGTGTACTTTTTCTATTTATCTATTTATCAAGGTATGGTCAGCAGTAATAAGCTCCCATGTATGTTCCATGTGTGTATGCGCACATGGATATTCGTGAATGTACGTAAATATGGGTCAAAGTCTCTATCACCTCTCTCACCTCTCTCTCTCTCTCTCTCTCTCTCTCTCTCTCTCTCTCTCTATATATATATATATATATATATATATATATATATATATATATATATATATATATATATATAGGCTCGAGTTAACTTCATTCAGCGCCAGGCTCCTATAAATGAATAAAACACACCCACATTGGAAAACCCTACATAATCATACAAGTGCAAAGACAAATATAAAGATAATTTTTGAAACTCTAATTGTAAACTAGTGGATGGTCAGAGTAAAAAAAAAACATGAAAGAGGAGTTAAGTTAACCAGAAGGTGCTAAATTAAGATCGACTATTATAAATGAGGATATATACCTTTATATGAACATACCCACATATATACAAATAGACATATATATATACCTGCATACTCACGAATATGTATAAACACACATACATCATACACTGATATACACACTCAAATATATACATTAATATGTGCGAAGGGAAATCCATTATAACTTTCTAAGATGTCATTATGCCTGCATATACATATACACCAGCGAGCACAATTCACTATTATATATGAAGACATGTACATACATACGAACATACTCAACATTAACATACACACACATACACGCGCACGCACACACACACACACACACACACACACACACACACATATATGCATACTCAGAAACATCCAT